>JAGDQP010058098.1:0-12617 GCA_022664845.1 Lepisma saccharinum
ATCATATCTATGAGTTTGTGTCATTAATCAATAAACAATTCTTTTTATATAGGTACTATTGACTGATTTTATTTGCTCATTTGTTAGGCGTTCTTCACAACTGGAAATTAATTATTAGATGCTTGTATTATTCTATTGTTTCATTTCAATTGGTGTTTTATAACTACGAGGTAATTGACCTAACCCTAATACTGTACACCTGTGAAACTGTCACACGAACTGTACACCGGGGTCAGTGACCCTTAATTGTTTCCTAATAAAAATACCAGTTTGTAGAACATTTTGTAACGAAATTGGACTCTAATATACTAAACACATTTTATTTCACCCTTTAGATATACTTTCTCGATCAATATTTTTATCAATAATGAAATACAGATATTACAAAAATATTTTCAGATTTTCTCAATTATTTATATATCCATTGATTCATTATTTCCACACACTTTGCATAGCTTAGCACTTTGTTGAGGGCAGTATGCCTTGCTTCATTTATTGCATTATTTATTGCTTCATTCAATGATGATTTCCTGTCTTTGGAAAATGGGCATATGAAACACCTCTTGTGCTTTGAATGCACAGCTGAGTCGTCTGAAGTTCCAGGAGTGTCCACAATTAGAGGCTTTTGATTAACTTGAGAAATTATTCTCTTCACACTTACTTGCATGCCTGGAGTCGAGGCTCTCTTTCCCATGAATGGCTTGCATAGGTATAGAGAGATAGATTCAGAAATTTTCGTCTTGAATCCTTATATGTGTCGTTGGACATCCTATACGGAAACATTGCATTGATACCTGCCTGATCCAATATAGTGAACCAAAGGATAAGCGGTCAACGCCTTCTTGGTCTCGCAACGGAATATGCAGGGCAGCATTTGGAAATATTCAGCCACTAGACACTTAAACGGCCAGCCCACCCTCACCATCTATTAACCACAATATATATTAGCCAGCGCCGGTGTGCCGAGTGGGTCCAAGTTGAGTATAGAGCGGGGGAGCTACCATGTTGTTAGCTCGTTGTGACATTCAAGATTATAGCGCATATTATGCTTTGCGAATTGCGTATAAATGTTTGGTACTCATTGTCATTTAGATCACGACTCAAAGATAAGGTGCTTATTAACTTTTTCAAAACGGCTGTTGTTTCCAATTTCTCGTGCTGCCCGTTTCAAACTTACAATAAATATATTTTCTTCTACTTAAGAAATACATTTTAATTTCTTCCTCCAAAACTTGGCGCCCCTTAAAATTTGGCCCTCTAGGCACGTGCCTAGTGGCAAAAACGGCTCTGCTGCATAACTGATCAAAGGTATCGGTTCCTCCCTCGGTCATTTTGTATATAACCACAATCTGTGGTTTTCCAGTTTCTTCTGTTAATAAAGTGTCATTTCTAGGTGTCATATTTCGCATAAATCTAGTTCACATTCAGTGACAAAGAAGTTAGACAATCCATACTCCAGGACCGCAGTGACACTTCCGAAGATATGTGTATCAAATTAATTCCACAACAATACCTTACAACCTCGACAGTCCATCCTCTACTAGGTTTCACTCAATACTGAATTTAATGGGTGGCGGCGGCCTGTGTGTTTGCGGTAGCGCATACGCAGTAACAAACAAAAAAAACAGGGCCACATTGACCCTGGTGTACAGTTGTAGGGTTAATAATCTTGTCGTTTTACTGTTTCTAGGTTTTTGTCTCTACCATCTCCAGTTCCACACGTGCGTGTAATTTTACTCCATTCGTTCTTTTTTGGAATATACATCTAGACAGATTTTAAATATAGTTTTGAAAGAGGCTACACTGAAAATATTTTAAAAAATCGCAACTATTCTACTATCCAAACTTTCTTCTAGAATATTCGTATGTGGTCTACAGTGGCGGTTCTTCGGCTGAAGTTGGTGAAGCTGTACTTCACCTATTATTTTATTTCTGCATTAATTAAATAAAGAAAACACAAGTTTCAAAAATACTGAAATAAATATCATACAATGCCAGCAAGAATAACACAAACTCGCTTTATTATAGTTTTGCCTACAAGTAATTCACAATACTGACGCTAGAAGGCGCCAGCCGCCTTGCAAAGTAGACTCCTTCGGTTTCTCAGCAAAAGGAAGGAAGGAAGGAAAAGAAGCATTTAGGATTGTCCCTAGCTATCTTCTTTTCTACTGACCTTGAGCCTTGAACGGAAGTGAGGTCCACTATTTGTAGCAGAAGGTGAGCTTCTGGGTCAGGGCATTCTGACCAATCAGAAGCGGCCTGTAACTTAACGTTGGCAGAGACCTACTCCTTTCTTCCCTACTCTGTAAGGCCTGTGAAGTTATCTCTTGCTCTTTCCAAAAGAGATTCACTGCCCAATGCATAGTGAAATACTGGAAGTGTTTTCTCCAAATCCCACTTTAGCAGCACTATGAATGGTTGCGACAGGGCTGGAAACTACATGATAATTACCACGGTCATAAGGAATTTCATCGTCTGTACGATTTATAATCCAGATTTTACTACTAGCAAATATATAGTAAATTGGATGCTTAGCATCTTAGCTAAAGTATGTACGATTTTAAAACCTAATAAGTTGATATATCATCTCGCTTTAAAGATAAAAAGAAGGAAAAAATTCAAACGCATGTTGCGGACGATCTGGATGACTTTCAACGTAAATATGACTATCCAGTCGCTGAAGTCTTCTCACTCAGTGTTGAATGCAGAGAATTCAGGAGGTGTTGGGGTGGGGAAGGAATTGCGCTAAAAGAGGAATTTTACTTTCAAGAACAATATTTAACTTTTTTATATGGCTCATAACAAACGCCCTGGAGAATTTTGAAGCTCCAATGAGGATTTCTCTCGTCCCACCCTCTAGGTTCATCATTAGTACCATCAGATGTAATTATTATACACGCATATGGGATTGAGCCTGTGTCGAAGCCAAGTACTCACCTTTGATATTGGGGTCGTCGGATTGATTTCTGCTCATGCTATGTCGGCTTTGTGGTGAATAAACACCGTGTAAGTGGATTTTATTGAGGTGCTCCCGTTTCCTCCCACTTTCTTCATTCCACCCCTTTATCATCCATACGCCCTGAGCCATGAGTTGCTTAAAGGCCTTAAAATGAATTTAAAAAAATCGAAGCCAAGTAAGGGAGTTAATCTGTCCATCAAATGTTAAAGCCACAATTTTCCACTTAAATGGAAAAAGAAAAAAAATATTCTCGTCATAATCCGGAGCATATACAAATTTGATAAGTGCCATAAATATTTATATTAGCTTTATATTAGTGACATAAATATGTATATACGCTTTATATTAGTGACATAAATATTTATATTAATAAAACTTTATGTATATTAATTGGTTGCATCTTCACTATTAGGTTTTAAAGACTGCTTAAAAATCTTTGTCGATGATAAAATGATCGTATAAGTTTATATTGCAGATACATGCATTGATTATTTATACGAAGAAAATTTTAATATTTATTCAATGCATAAAATGAAAATAGCGAAATAAGTTTACCAGCTAGAGAGACTCGCTCAAGCAGATACTGAAAAAAACCTCCAAGATTTCCTCTGGTGCGTGTGAATTTCATCCTCGGTAGTTGATTCCGAACATCATCTCAACCAGGGATAACTCTTTATATTTCTACCCAAACAAATAGTACGTTGAAAGTTACAAACAAATACTAGTTTTATGTTCCCCTTCGTAATTTATAACAAATCAAACACTGCCTAAACCTTTACCATGAGCATAATACAGATTAAAATGTTTACACTCGCAGTTAATGTGGTCTAATGAGACAGATATCAGTAATGGTTTAGGAGAGATATTTAAGCAGATTATGAGGTAACAGAATTAGCAGTAACAGCTTGTGTAAAAAGTATGAAATGGAACCTGTTGGTTTAACGTGAATAGAAAACTAGATTGTTTTTGTAGATTTGTACCTAATATACGAGAGTCTGTCAGTTCATTAACCTGACGCCGGATGCGGTGGTCGACCGCCTTAATGCAGAAGAGTTCAGTTCACAGAGTGTCGGGAACGTGTCCCGGGTGGTGTTTGTTGAAACTTAAATTTAACTACTCGTATTTCTTTGAGACTAGCGAAGTAATTAATACTAAAATTACATAAAAAGGGACGTTTACGAAACGTCTTTCTATCTGATTGAATTTTTTTCTACTGTTTCCTTCATTCTCTTCATGGGACCAAAGAGAAAGACTTGATGGACAAATAATTTCTATGAATTTTGTCGTAGGCATTCTCGGAATACTGCGTTTAAGAAAACATGCAAATTCACTCAATCTTAAGGGTGTTGAGGAAAAGGCTAAAAAAAAATAAAGTTTCTGATTTGGAACCGAAGGGAAATTACGATATCAAAATGTAGTTTAGCTTTGGTCGCTTTTTGCCTCATGTGCAGCTTTGAATAAGTGTTATATTACTCTAAAAGATAACCATACTTTTGTAGTAAAAAAAAATCTATAATTGCATGAATTACGTCATGAGAACATGAAGCAAGGTTTTAGAAATAATGCTCAAGTTGATTTGTGGAGTTACATTTAAATTTGAATATTCAGGGCCTTTGGAAAACGTACTTTGGCTCTGGCCGAATGGATAATAATGCGAGAATCGGTGGAATGAAGAAAATGGAAGAAAAACGGAAGACTTCGAGAAAATTCCCGCACAAGGCCTTTATCCCTTACAAAGCCCGCGTGGCACGAACGGGGGACCCCACGCACCAAAAGTGCCATGGAGTTT
The DNA here is from genome assembly GCA_022664845.1 of Lepisma saccharinum. Classification (NCBI taxonomy): domain Eukaryota; kingdom Metazoa; phylum Arthropoda; class Insecta; order Zygentoma; family Lepismatidae; genus Lepisma; species Lepisma saccharinum. The sequence continues at coordinate 4,749 of JAGDQP010058098.1, forward strand.
CACTGTTTGAAAAATTACTTCATTAAAGCTCAAGAAAAGTATTATTTCTATTTCAATCATAAATGTACTGAGCACAGCCATGTGAAAGTGTGGTCATTTTGAAGAGAAGTAGCAAACTGACTGAAACGATGTATTTCTTTGGAAGGTTGAAAATCAATATTAAGGAGAACAATATGAATTAATAGTTGCATGGTATATTGGTGAGGGGCAATCCAGCAGGATGCTCAGCATTGAGTAATATAAGTAAATGACATAAAGAATAAATCGGTAAAGTCTGGATATTCAGGATAACTGTTAAGAGTAGCTAATATGAAAGCGCGTTTACATATAAATGCTTTGGTAGAACTTCACCTACTGTTTCAACCACGAGCCGCTACTGGTGGTCTATTATCTATCATTGTCTTTAAGTGAGAATGATAAGAAGCAGTCGCCTTCGAATAACATACTGAATTATTCTTTGCACATTATCATTAAATATCATACGTACAAGGTGTGTAAATATGAAACCGTAATATGTGCATAGACGGCGTTACCTAAAAGTTTGGTTACCGTAAAACTGTGTCCTTTGCTCTACTTGCTTGTTTTGACTGCTGATAACGATATGCTTCTCACAAATAGATAAGTTTCATGTCATAGTGTAGTATTTAATAGCTTTGAACATGGTGCAATTTGTACATACAAACTACGATGTGTGGACAGAATTGATATTTTATTACCATTTGAAGAAAACTGCTGCAGAATCTCATCGCATGCTTGTCGAAGCTTATGATTATCATGTTTTTGGTAAGTCACAGTGCTATGAGTGGTTTAAAAAATAAAAGAGGCGATTTGGACGTGAGAAACTAAAAAGTTTGCAGACAGCAAATTGTAAGCTTTCTTGGATGAGGATGACGCTCAAACGCAACAACAGCTCTCGGATCATTTAAATGTGACACGAGAAGCAGTTCCCATACGTTTAAAAGGCATGGTCAAGTTTCAGAAGGTGAGAAAATGGGTTCAACATGCATTAACTGAACGACAGCAGGAAAACCGAAAAACCACTCGCGAAATTCTGCTCGCCAGGTACAAATGGAAATCATTCCTCTATCGAATTGTGACTGATGACGAAAAGTGGATCTATTTCGAGAATCCAAAGCTTAAGAGTTTATGGATAACTCCAGGAGACCTGGCGACGTCGACTGCAAGACCAAATCACTAAGGACGGAAGACAATGCTTTGTGTTTGGTGGGATCAGAAGGGAGTGATGTATTATGAACTGCTGAAACCTGGCGCAACCGTTAATACCCAACTTTACCGATGACAAACGATCGATTTGCATCAAATTGTGCGTGAAAAACGACCAGAATATGGCAAAAGACAACATGATGTGATTGTGCTTCACGGTAATGCACCCTCCAACACAGCAAAACCGGTCAAGAAATCGATTACGACGTTTGGCTGAGAAATCTTTCCGCATGCGACTTACTCACCCGACCTATTGCCTTCCCATTTTCACTTATTTGCATCCATGGAACACGCACTTGCTGACCAGCGCTTCACATCTTACGAAAATGTACACAAATAGCTTGATAACTGGTTTGCGAAACAAGAGCCACCGTTTGCTTTCTTTTTTTTTTTTTACTGGCATCCACACATTGCCCGAGTAATGGCAGAAATGTATCGCTAGCGATGGCCAATACTTTGAATAAAGTTGTTCTTAACATTGCCATCCAATCATTGTGTATTTTCTGTACATAAATTCCGGTTTCATATTTACGCACCTGGTACTATTCTCATACTAACAACATTTCGAAATTTAAAAAAAAAAATGTTTATTTTTTTGTAATATACATTAGCACAATATTTTGAAGTTCAGTAAATTGTATGAGAGTTTTCGTAACATTTGGTAATTATATTGCATATGAGAAGACCGTTTTAAATGTATGTATAAAATAGATAGTCCCGAAATAAGTCAAATATATAAATACACTTTCACTAAATTATAGTAGCTACAGAGAGAAACGCCAAATAACGACTCAAAAATTACGAAAACAAATTAGAGACCTAAAACCATGAAACGAGAAACAATCGCAACTGAAGACATAATACTAAAATACACTGCAAGCAGAAACAGGGACGAAGAAAACGGCAAGCAAAAAATGAAAAAAAAAATCACGAAAAAGAGCTGTCATCAATATTCCATAATCTATACCAATGTAAATCTATTGTGTGATACGCATGCACCTTGCACGGAGAAATATTGAGGTAGCCCTCCACGTATTATCACTCTACTGTACAAAGTGGGATGTGGTAGGGAGTCCAACGCTAGATCGATTTTGTGATCCCAAGGTGCCCACGATTTGCAAGGACTCTCTGGTATTCAATTTAATATGTACCATTTGGATCATGTAATGAATAAGACAGTATGCTAAGCTTTAAATAAATACTATAATGACACAAAAAACTCTTGGTACGCCTGTCCATTAAGGGCCCAGGACTACCAGCCGGCTTTGGCACTCACTCGTAGAGGTATATCGGCTCCTCTTCTGCGTTAATGCCGCTTTTGGTGACCGTAGTCCGCTGCCTTTTTATTCAGGTAGCTCCCTAATTGCCCTCACGACACTGGGTGGACGCCTTACAGGCAACACCATATAAAGTACTGCAGCGGCCACCTGTGCAAGTACTAACCAGATCCAGAATTGCTTGACTTCGGCGATATTACGAAAACCGGTAGAACAGCTTGGCTAGGGCGTTGCGGAGCACTAAGATAGTATAATATGAGCGCATTTATCTACTACTGAAAGGCTGTTGAAATCGATTTCCACGTTAGAGAAACATTTTTGACAAGGTGAAGTTTACAATGTCTCCCTGTCTCTCTTCTGTTCTATGTTACTTTCATAATCCCATTTTCTTTCTGCATGTTCGGAAAAGACTAGCAATATGTTTCATAGCGTCCACAGGGATGTGTGAACATCATCTACAAGTTGTATATAACTATGCTCGTTATTTGAACAAGTTGTCATACCTAAATATCAAATGGAAATTATGTTCATACCTGCTTATTTCACAATTCTCCACGTCTTTCAATGTGAGCATTTTCCTCGTAAGTCATAAATACGTCGTAAAAGCAAAATACATGTGCCATATCCTTCCTAGAAAGAACTCATGAACGTGTGTGTAGAAGCAGTTTTCAAAGAATAATATATATGAAATTATTCATGTCCTAAAAGTTTGACAAAACACCAAAGATATACCTCAACATAACTTTGCTTGTTATATGAAATGTGAACACTCTAATCTGGAGACGTGGTTGGCTACCACATTCATCTGTGTATCTTAAGTTTAGCTTGATAAATCCTTAACAATATTTGGTCTTACGCAGAGATCTATTATCACAAATCCAATTTTGGATACTAAAATTGATGAATCAAATTCATCCCTTAGGAGCATGTTCCAGCCCGACTGGAATTCTGGAATACACACAAATGTCCAAGATTGAGGTAACCGAGTTCGAAGGGTTTGTAATCTAATAAACCGTTATTAGTGTTATCAAATTTTTATGCATTTCTCAAAATCCATAACTTTATACAATAATATATATAATTGAGGAAATGTTTTCTTTCAATTTCTTATGTTCTTCGTTGTAATATATAAGATTCTCAATTTTTTGTGCTAGTTGTGGGACCAAACCCCCAAAATAAGCGTTTGCAGAGGGTATTGTTTTTAACTTCTGCGTTGTCTAATCAAGTGATGTATGATAGAAAATAATGTCTTGTTAAACCTGGCATAACTAGCAGATCAACCGAAATCTAAATTTATATCTTTTCCGCGTAAAATATCTACTTGTCAGAAGTCTACTTTAAATATCAAGACGTATATACACCAAGTAGTACATGCATATACCTTATTGAAACATTGATCAATAAAGTACATTCCAAAACAATACACACGAGAGTAGATTGATATTCAACCTAATTAGATCGTAGGATACCTTTGAGTATTTTCAAAATGTATAATTAAGTTAGCATTTATTTAAGTATCATATCTGATTACATTCATGAATATATAATTTGAAAACTTGCAATATCCAGTGATTTTGAACTTATGATGAAAATATGTGTACTTATAATTTTCCTCAGGAAGAAGATAGCTGTCAGAGACGGAGAAAGGAAATTCAGTAAAATAATCTTGAGATTGCAATCATCTAGCCAGAGACGGAAACTCAGAATCGTTAGGGGCGTTGATGAGATATTTGGTAAGATTGTATGTAACCTGATGAAGAATAGAATAACATAAACTCTTACTGACTTAAACACAGAAGTAAATTAGTACCGTACGCAACTACCAATCCTTATCATGTATTAATTGAATTGTCTTATTTTAGTACTGGATATTAACTATTTCATAGTATCTCCTTCTAGAAAATATGATGGAAGAAAAAACTTAAAGATATTATCAGCAAAACCTTAAGAACAAATTACTTTATCTTACCTTGAAAATTGTATGCACCAAAGTTATTTACACGGCGTAAAAAGAAAAATATTTTGCTTTGAATTATCCACCGTTGTTTTTTTTAATGAGTTATTTGGTATGTAATATATATCTTTCTTATTATAATTTCACTTTACAAGTTAGTCTAGAAATCCGTACTTACCTGCAAACTTATATGATTTCTTTTCTGGAAGATGTTTGCCTACATTATGTTAAATACAGTCACTAAGAAAATTGTAAACTTCATTTGCATTGGAATAAAGACGACCATGAACTGTAATAATACATTAATAACAGGGAGTAAAGTATAAGATAAAAATGAATTTTATGGGCGATAACAGCACTATACCATGAACTAAACTGTCTCCATACATTGTACATTCATTTCCTTACAGGTTAAGCGAATAGTACTCTTTTATTTTCTTATGAAATAATATCGTATTCCTTAACATTTTTGATACTCTTACGCTAAATTATATTTAATGAAATCGTAACACATAACAAACTGAATATATTAAAGTTTATGACTAATTACATGGTGCATTAGTTACATATCTGAAATACATATTTGCATCCTTGAATTTGCATAACACATAACAAGTAAGGCCTCATATGCGTGATTTATATTGTTGGTATGTGCAAATTTGAAAAATAATACTTTTCACCGAAAAATATTTAGTTTCATCCTCATTCCACAAATATTGTCTCATGTCTTTGGTCACAATTTGAATGTACTGGAATGGATTGTATGTTGCTGTAATAAGAGTCCCTACAAAATGTATGAACAGTATTTTTGGGATGGATGGCGTTAACCGGAGTGGGTAGGAAATCCAGCAGAGCATTTGTTATTACGATTTATTCTCTGCTTTGCCAACTATGTAGAAAGAAAACATGTGTATTGCTAATGTCTGTGTGCCAATCTTGTTGTTCGTGCTTTTATGTTTATTTCTAAATGAGTTCTACACTAAATGTATAACTGCGTCCGTTGTTCTTTAAGACAAAAGCATACGAAATGCAATTTTTATTTATAACCTGTAATTATACATTTATACGTAACTGCGAAGTGTAAAGTAAGAAATTTATAACATACTAAAATGAATAATGCCCCAGTTGACGCCCTATAATATTTAATAAGGGATTTCCTTGAGATTGAATTTACATTTTACTTCGTATCGAATTCGTATAAGCAATTTCTGTAGTCATGCATGCACAAGAAACAGTTACGCTTGTACACTCGAAACAAACATGATTTCTTACACCCAAATCTGAATCATTAATAGATAAACGACCTGCAGCAACCACTGGAACATTGGGAGTTCCGTGTATTCTTAGGTCTTGAGGTTGTAGGCGTGACGTATCTAAGTACAAGTTATGACAACCATTTCTCCTTTGAGGATGTTATTTTATATTCTCTTTAGATTCCTTGACTCAGAAGGTAATTGCCTTAATAATACATTTCATCCTCTAAGAACATAACTTGCCTTATTCTGTACAGCTCAAAACCATAAAGTGTAGTAGGAAAAAATAGACACATTAAAAAAAATCATATAATCATTGCGAAGTAAAGCAGTAATACCCACTTCTTCTTTCGGATTGGCTTACAGTACAATGTTACATATCTCTACACGACCCATGTTCTTGTTGTGTCCTTATGGGGAGACTTGAATTCTCGCTCTGCTAGTGAATATACATGTGCGCGTGTGCTTATTTTTCGCGTGTAGATTTTATGCGCAAAAACGGAGAGAAGAGCATACGTAAGTAGACGATTTTATACCTAACCGCGAGAGGAACATTTTTTTTTTAATTGCGGACCTCGTACGATTTTTCTCGTAGAGTTATTAAGTGATGAAATTCGAAATGCTATCCTTATTTGGATAAAGAAACGCTATCCAAGTTAGCTGTAGAGAGTTTCGCATCATCCGATGGAACTGACAGAGGACATCTGGTGTCCTTGAGAAGACAGCCTTTCACCAAGCAAGAGTAATTCTAAGAGCCACTTCCTCTACCAAGAACATTATTCTAATTTTTTTGTGTATCGTATAAATAAGGAATATTGAGGGCCAATAGGTCTGTGTTTCCGGGACCGTTGGTAATGGGTGAATGATATTTTGGGAGGTCAGTGATATTGCCAGGTGTTGTCATTGGACCCCCGGAGTGTTCTCGGCCCAGAATTCGGTCGTGAATATTTTGTGGGTGCACTACCTCGGAAGTCATTTACCCCCTAAAATGGATCCCCCTTATTTCCGTTTTCCACATACTCAACATCCCTACCTTTCCCTCGGGGTTGTTGGTCTTTCGGTTGTTGTGTGCGATGATCTATGGTCTCAGGGATGCATCAGCCACCTTCCACAGTGATATAAACACTAAACTCTTTGCTTATATATATATATATATATATATATATATATATATATCTTTAATGCTGGGTCAAACTTCAGGGGATGATGGAGAATGACAAAAGACGTGATTTAAGCAAAAAAGTTGTCATCCGAAAATGCGTCAGTGCCGAGCTATAGCCCGCCGAAAATGGACCAATCTGGATAAAAAATGAACATAACGAGAGAACGAAGTGTCGGAGAAAGGCCGGGTCAAAGGAACAAATGTAGTATGTGCCCTGTAGAGTCGATTCATTCAAATGCGGAACGGCGGCGGCGCAAGGGGGCGCATATGACAGCACTGGTTGGGAGTGGGAACAAGGGGTCAAACGTCCCGGGATAATGGCAAATGACAGAGTAAGCAATGTGAGAGACGGATCCCGAGTTCGACAATGCAGCAGTCCCGAGCCACAGCCCGCTGAAACTGCGATGGAATACGACACACTAGCCAGAACTAGAGAACGAAGTGTCGGAGAAAGGTCTGGTCAAAGGAACGATAGCATTATGTGTCCTGTAGAGTCAATTCATGCACACACCGATGCGGAATAGTGGCGGCGCAAGGGGGGCTCATGTGACAGCACTGGTTGGGAGCGGAAACATGGGGTCAATTGTACCGGGATGATGGCAAATGGCAGAGTAAGCAATGTGAGTAACGGATCCCGAGTTCGACAATGAAGCAATCCCGAGCCAGAGCCCACCGAAACTGCGATGGAATACGACACACTAGCGTGAACTAAAGAACGAAGTGTCGTAGAAAGGGCGGTTCAAAGGAACGATTGCAGTATATGTCCTGTAGATGCGATTTATGCACACATCGATGGGGAACAGTGGCGGCGCATGCGAAGAAACACAGCAATGTACTGTATTACTAGCGTAGCTTTGGGAAGAGTGCTAGGGCGGCATGCCAGTGCGACAAGAGGCCAGCAGACACTTGGAGGCTCGTTTCCGGCGTCACGAGTACGTTATACATTGTGGCTGTTGACAGGGGTGTGGCAGAGTGTGAGATCGTAAAGCCCGTAATTCG
>JAGDQP010058100.1:0-12617 GCA_022664845.1 Lepisma saccharinum
TGCTCTTCATTGTGACGCGTTTCGCCTTTTCCAGTGTGCACACAAAACAACTGAATAGATAAGTGAATGCTGATGTGCATCTGAAGTGAGTCTATCATCTCTGCACTCTAACACCGCAGGGAGCAGTCACAAAACAGGTGTTTTCATACGGAGATGTTTATTGTTTTCTTCCTCATTTCTTTTTCTGCTGATGGACTTTTGGGATGTGACAAAAAAGGAAAGTAGCCCAAAAGAAGATATTTCTTCGGAATAAATGCAATACTGCTACCAAGATTTGATTGTGTATTACCATAACTGCCGTATTTGTAAATCGAAATTCCAGGAATTTCTCACTATTAAATGTCGCGAAAGAACATCCCCCTTAGGGGGAGGGGGTGTTCAGAGATTTCCCTTAGGGGGGTGTTGTCGAAGTCTAGGGAGGGTGTTACGGGGGTGTAGCGTACTCCCTACATACGTGGTTCGAAAGTATTTTACGGACAGCCCTAAACATGTCTTTAAAAAAATTGGACGTTCACGGTACTTGCCTGAAAGCTTACTTGAAGTAATAGACCCTGTAATTGAATCCAATTTACGTGTTCCTCATCCTAAAATTTTCTTCTGGCTATGATATTAGATGAAGGGAAACACATAATAGAGTTCATGCATAGGCAAATTAAAAAGACAGACAGTCACTTTCTAAACGGAAATAAATTAGAACATTCTTAACTCCTAAACTTAAATTTTCTGCTGAAGATAATTCACTGGGATGCTTGTAAGATCAATTCTCCACATATATTACAGAAAATCAGTGATGATGACATTAAATCACAAATCCAATCCGAAATTGTGCCAAATTGGGATATAAAAGTTTTCCTTTGCCATGCTAAGGCTGTTGAGCAATGTGTCAAATTAGTGTCAGAAGATTCGCGCAAAGTCTGCGGAACTCACTTCAGAATTGGACACGTTAGAACCTCTTTACTCTCAAGATCAGCAATACCTAAGTTCTCTCATAAATCGGAATTTAAAGTTACAAGCTATATTGAAAGAGTGAGAACAGCATGTCTTAACTCGTAAATAACTGTAAACATCTTCTGTTAACTTCTTCAAACCACCTTATGAGCTTATTGATTTGGAAGGGTGTGTGTGGAACTCGAAGAATGAGGCCATCAGAGTACATAATTAGTCGAATTTCAGCTTGTAATTTATATCTGAGGAAAATTATATTTATTTGTAAAGAAGCAATTGTATGACAATTATTGATTCGCTTGGTATGAGATTTCATGTTTTATTGGTAAAGAGTGAGTTTTTTTTGGGTACGACCAGTAAACAATGATATAAAAAATACGTTGATACTATTTTTAGTTCATGTCATTCATGTATATTACTTCCAAATCTAGAGCACTTCGTTCAAAGTATGTTTGATATTTTTTTTTTTTAGAAACGATGAAAAAAACTGTTTTCAAAATTGTCTTAATTTTCTAAAACGATGCGCAACTGGAACATTTTAACCGACTTCAATTTTATTTTTTCCCCTCTTTTTTGTTCTTAGCACCATGGACCGCTTTTCCGCATTATAATGTCCCAAAGAAGAGAGATATTTTCCTCTAACCACCGTATTGTATAATAAAACTCTAATATACTGTTGAGAAGTATTCCATTGTATGATGTCGCAGCTTTGGGAGTTGCAACATGAGAGTTTTCATAACGTTACTTGAGCTACGTTTTATTGTTTTCTTTGAAGTCAGGTTATGTACACAATTACCTTCGTAAATTATTCGGTTTTGAATTTTATTTTTAAATTTGTAGCATTTCCTCACTAAAACTTGCTGGGCTTTGCAAGTTGAAATACATTACTGAAAGACAGTTCCATTTAAGTCTCTTGTCCAAAGAGTCTATCCAAGTCGCTCCATGAGTAGAATTTAAAATCTGTCCGGGAATCCGGTCATGAAAAGGTGATAGCGCTAGTCGCGAAGGAATTAATAAAAACAGTAATTTCATGGTTCTAACAGAGCAATAAATACATTGTTTCCATGTATGGCGACCATCCGTCCCGGGTTAGCTGGGACCGTTCCAGTTTGGATCTTTAAAGTCCTGCGTCACGGGCAGACCTTTCCCGGGACGCCTAATCTCCAGGATTTGTTCAAAACCTGTAAACCAGAAAGCTATCACAACTGAAAAAATAAATATAGCCTATGTATATGTAAGATCAAAAATTAAAACTAAGATTTTGGTTTTGGTAATGGATTCATCGTAAAAATAGAAGGAAATGGATTAAACAGAGTGGTAAGTGATTCACTGTTTACACTTGTTAATAATGTGTATCAGATTAGGATTACACAACTGTTATGCCATTACAGGATAACATGTATACTATACATGTTCTTATAAAGCTGTTGGTATTACTAAATCACGGTTAGAAATGATTGCTTATAAATTTTACCAATTGTAAAAAAAAATAACGTGATTTTTTTTTTATGTATTCAGATTGCTTTATTTCTATGGGACACATACCATTGCTGTAAAATGTAATTAACATTTTATTTTGGAACAGTATTTATGGTTATAATTTTATATTTATACGGGAATCAATTGAGGCGTATGCGCGAACTAAAGTCTATGTGCTATCTTCTAACATGGCACAAAGGCTTTTGTTCGCGCATACGCCTCAATTCTGTACCAGAGAGCTGGAACTGCGTAAGTCACAAATCCCTGTTTTTTGGAGAACAAAGAAGAAAAACTATTTTCTTTCACGTAGAAACTGAATAGACAAATAACATAATAGACTTACTTATTATTAACATATTTACAATAAGAATGGATGAACCATTATGTGAGGCCAGTAGCATATGCCAGACAATTAATAGTTTTTCTCAAAATCTGATTGGCCGTTGGTGTAATACGTCAAACTTAGTAAAGAGGATGGGGAGATATTTATACTGGTTGTACCCGGCTATAAGCATTTGACCTGAATTAATTGTTGTTAGGACTGATTGTATCTTTCTTAGGTCACATATCAGACTTTCATGTTTTTTTTAAAAACTGGTATTTACCAGTTTATGGTTGTTTGGAGAACTGCTGACATGGATTCCTGTGGTCTTTCATGCTTCAGAAAGATATGATCAATACAAGATTTGCTATTTTGTGTAACTCTAGTGTATGTATTAATACATGAAACAAATTCTGTACATTGTGTTTAAGTATGTATCTATGGTTTAATCATATTTCTTTTAAGAATATCAAGATTTATGTCACCAATGAAAATTGAATTGGTCGGTGAGTTTTTTATTTTTTCATTTAATGATAATAAAAAAGGTTTCTCGTCATTACTCGGACTATGATATAAAGCATACAAAGAACATGTTTCCGTGTTGTTCAGTATGTCAATGCGCAAACCACTTGCCTCAGCAATTTCAATTTCCTTAACGTCAGCATTAACTTATTCATTTATAAAAACCATTACACCATCAGCGCGGGTTGTTGATCTTTCTGTGTAAAAGCAACGATAGCCGTTTAGATTAACTATGTCTGTTGTTTCATATTTCAGTCAAATTTACATCAACAGAAAAGTTTGTTTTGAAGTAAAATTTAAAAAAAATCATCTAGGTTCTTCCTTAAACTACGAACATTTATATGAATTATTGTTAGTCCTTCTTTACCCTTAAAATGATTATTTAAAGTACTTACATCTTCACAAATAGTTGCATTTGTATCTTGATAAATTTGGATATCTTCTAAAACTTCTTCCATTTTTAACACACATTTTTCTCATGCTTTTCCATTTAAGGCACTAATTTTTCATGTTTTGGAGATCTTCAATGTACTTCACTTGTTTCACATGAGCTGCTTCTTTTTTCCTTATTAGGTTACGTTCGTCATGTACCCAGGCAAAACGGAAGGCATTATTTTTGGCGAATTGCTTGGTTTCATACAACAGTTTGCGGTTGTACGCAGTTAAGTTGTTCATTCATGTAGACATGGGCATCAGGAAAAGATGAATTGACTTCTGAAGTTAGTAACATTTTATTTTCCCGGAATTTTTGGAACCAGTTATCCCTTATAGTTTTGGAAGACAATTGCGCGACAATTTTCTTCGGTTAGTCTTTCTTTGCGGGTATTCGATAAGCCTTTTTTATATTTTCTTTTTTGGGCTGGATTGCAATTGTTTGGACAACTTCCATCACAAGATTTGATCATGAAAAAATTGTATAAGATAACAAGGTAATAATAATAAACAAAAAATTGCTTGAGATGCTGGCTCACACACAAGCATCAGCTTATGTGAGACACTTAATCTGTATAAAAAAACATGTAAATCAAAAGAGAGAAATAAATTCAATTGAAAATAGATAAATTCAATATGTATAGAATACAGGGAAACTACTTTTAAATCATTTAGTGTAAGAAGTGAATGATCATGAAATATTTATGGACTACTTTAAAATTTACAAACGACAGGGTCGTCATGTAAGTATTTCCATGAATATTTTTTCAAGACTTATAGAAAATTAGTTCGGAATAGTGAATTTATTGCTTAACTCATATCGAAAGTTATTCATGAACAGTTCTTGGTAGATTCTCTAAGTGTGACTTCAAGACAGTACATTATTGATATGCAAGGATTTAAAATCCCTCCACATGAGTTTATTATGAGATTATTTTGTATAGTAGCGTGTGATGCTAGTCTTTTATTCCGCTGTCAAGTAAAACTTCCTTGTCAAATTACTGAATTAGGACTAGGCTATCGAAAACAAGTGCAATGGTTAACAGAAAACTTTCATAATTTAGAATGGGACACTTCAAATGGATACAACGTTGCACATATTTGAAGAATAATATTTCAATTGTGTACAAGTGAAGCTACATTCTTTTGTAAAGGTCTTGAGAAAGTACAGTAGAATAAGAATACTATTTCACTTGGAAAGTATTGATAATGTGTGTGAAATAGAATGCCCTGCTCTGAAAAGATTGAATTTGAACATTCCTATGTTAAAGTGTACTTATCGAAGTTAATGGTTGTGCATTAAGATACTGCTTAAAACTTCAGTATTGGATGGAACAGGAAAAATAAAAAAATCTTGTAGAATCCTTATCAGCCATGCAAATGTAAGAAGCATGAGCAATTCGTTTTTATAAAACACTTTACATAGTTTTATTAGTAAACGAATATACTTATACTCTATTTATTTTTCACTTGAAATAACCTTAATGATGAATGAAAATAAAAGGTTTTTATAATATAATATAAATTATTAAATAAACGATTTGTTTTCTTATATATTGAAAAACTATATTTATATTGTTCTTTTCACTTTATAATATTTTTACAAGCGATTTTACAATTTCATTTTTTTTTCAAGATGTGTAGTATGAAAAGTAGACATATTTTTTTCTCGTACACTCAAATATATATAAATATAATACAGAATAAAAGACAAAGTATGGAATTATGTTGAACCTGACTTTTATTCACATGAAATAATTTACAACTACGCTTTAAAAGTTTAATAATTGGTTTAGTAGGATCATTTCCCAAGGTATCTAAATATTGACGTCGTCCATTTTCATTAATATAAATAGCAGTCCAATGAGTTCTAGGAAAAGATGACGGACTTAAATTCAGATTAAGGACCGCCGGATATGCAATTTGTTACCAGTATTCCAGTAAATCTAGTTGCACTAGCTCAGACTTGAAGCATAACTTAAAAATTTCATCACTCCACATTGGATTCACTTTCACTAATCAGCGTTGGTTGATACACTGTTGTTTCCAGGTAAAATAAAAGAATGTAAACGATAATAAGTTAAAGACTTTGCTTACATAACGCCTCTTTTAACGCTCAACGAAAACTTGTAAACTAATCAAGATGATGAGCAAAACTTTGCAATGGAAATGCTAGAACATCATATTTTGGACAGTTTATGTCTTCTGAATAAATCACTGTTCTCTGTAGAAGAGACTCTAAAAAAACTTAACGTGCATTTCCATGCGTGTATAAACTTTCACTTTGGGAGGTGTACTTGGTAAGTATGTTTTTAACTTCCTCATATTCAACTTCGCCTTCAATTCACTCTAAACGAAATAGATGTTGACTTAAATAATCACTTGCACATCTTAAACTTGGAATATTTTTTATAACGGAGAGGGAGCTTTGAAAATCCAACTAATAGTTATTAGCATCAGCATTAACTATGGCTAATTTTTCACTATGAATTTATTTTATTCGTTATAATTAAACGTAGAAAAGTGTACGACAGTCCTCATCGCTGATCTCAAATTAATCTGTATATACATTTCTATCTTTATCTACTTGAATAAGGGAATCAAATTGAGCGTAAACAATTCATGAAATGGATTGTGCAGGAGCTTGACTAAACCCTATTTTGAGATTAACAGGAGAATCCTTAATAACATCCCATGAAGAATCAGCAAGAGAATTTGAAGGAGAAAGAATAAAGGCGTAAAGAGTAAATCCATGGGGAAAGCTTCAAACGTATAAGTAATTTGCATACTCCTGGGGAAGAGGAACGGGCGGATAAAATTGCGAATCAACTTGAACTGGTAACTTGTTGATATTTAAAGTTTGTAAGTGGAAGGAATTTTCATGGTATTTCCCATTGAATGCAGTGTTTACAATGAAACCAATAATAAGACCCTGTGATACATTTCCAAGAAATATATTCTCAAGATTATACGAAGTAACATTTGCGGGAATAGTATGGAATCTTGTTTCAACACTAGTTAGTGGTAATTTTGCAGTATCAGGACTCATAAAACTGTTTAATTGTAAAGCTAAATCAGGAGAAATAATAATATGTACACCATATAAAATAGCGTTTTCTAGTTGAACTTTAAATGTTGAATGTTCAACTGTCATTAAACAGAATGCATCTTAACTACGACTTAATTTTATATGAAGATAAACTTTATTTGAAAAAATACGATTTAATTCAAGATTATCTGTATGAAGTCGTCCATACATAATTATCAAAGCTAGCGCTCCGAGCAACAATAGATTTTCGTTTATAAAAACACCATTGTTTCCATCGAGACTATTAAAATGCTGCAGTATCCTTATACCATAATCCAGGGGTTAAATGAGTTTTAGTTGCATCTGCAGAATAATTAAGTAAAATTTCAAAATATGCCTGCTATGGGTATGTACCATTTGAGGAAGAAATGATTTTATCATTTAAAGAAACATTCACCTCAATACAAAGTTAATGAAAAAAACTATTCACGGGCGCTACAAAATCACCCTTAATGGTTGGGGGCCTGCTGCAGCTACTTGTAAATTATCCCATTTCCCCTTGTTACTTTACACTTAAAATAAAGATAGATATGTGCAGAAAGAATATATCTCTCCAATATCTCCAGGCACAAGAAGTTCTATAGGTCTCTCAGAAGAAAGTGATGAAATTGGTCGATACTCTACCATTCAGGATGATTCAATAGCAGTCTGTATCATAGGGACAGAAACTAATTGAATTCACTCGTACAGCATTCATTACTTTCTGGTGTAAGAAACATTTTAACTAAAATATATCTAGCATTCTTGGAAACACGTCTTCTTTTTAATGTTGGTGGTCCAATACGCACGGGAGATCTAGTTTGCGTGCCCTTCTCTTACCACTAACACTAAGGAATTGTGTAACCTTTATTTTCAGCTTTGTTTTTAAAGATGAACCTGCTTCGTGAACTCTTGATTTCAAAGACTCTTTAACAGGACGGTTTTCAAGCCTATCTCCCGCAACTTTAATCCCTGTTTGTAAAGTTTGCCGTCGTACTGCTTTTGCGCCTTGTTTAATTAACGGCATAGCAAATCGTAACAATCCCCGAAATAAGTTCCCAACCCCATGTCCCCGTTGATAAACAAATCCTGCAAAGTAAGATATATACCTACCTCCATGTACAACTGTATAGGTTCTCATTTTGATGAGCGTTTGAAGTGAAGCGTTGCTGTCTAAGTTCCGGATGCGAATGGTAAGTTACGCCCTGCATGGTCCTTTAGTACTATTTCTATAGTGTCAAACGATACTTTTCCGAGTGGAAAATAATGTATATTTTGAAAAGTTAGTTTTACGTTACCATGATGATTATCGGTCATACTTAAAATTCGTAAAAGTCGTGCTTTTGTATCACCTACAAACTGAGGTTAAATAATATCGGTATAAACAAATACTTGATGAGGATATTCAATGTCTAAAAACGGTTGTTCCGGAATACGACTATCTTTGAAAATATCAATATCACGTTCAAAAACTAATTGTAATGGTAATATAAGTGATACACGTAAAGATTTTATGATATTATCAACATTTATATTCACTATGTTTGGATATTCAAATTTTATATTAGAATTCATTTTATTCAGTTCATCAACCAACTGTTGAACAGTTGAATAGTATCCTTGTATTATTTTATTTTTTACATTATCATACCATATTATATTTTGGCCACTAATAACATTATCACAAGTTAAGAGAATATTAATTTCACTTAATCTACCATACATGAATCATTTAACTGTATTCAATTATTAAGATTATTCAAAAAGCGTGTAGGATTATTATTAAAATAAATTTGAATACTTCAAATAGAAGAAAGTGTAATGTAAAATCTCTCGTCGCTACTTTCAGAAATAATTTTCTTTTAAAATAAAGTGTGACGCTTGACTTTCCAAATTGAAATGTCAACTTTTCCCCATGTACATATTTCAAGTCTACATGAAGAGTATCAAAATAGTTTTCCAACTTTAACATATTGAGGACAATCGAATAGAAAAGATTTAATTTTCCCGTAATGATATTGTTGAATTCCAATTTTCCGACCGTTTTCCATAAACAGGTTGATCTTTTACAATATGGATACAAAAATTAATTTTTGAAGAAATAGAATAATCAAGATTTGTGTGGAAAAGTGCTGAAACATTTAAAAGCTTTGTTCTTTCTTTTGCTTTATTGGCTAAAAATGGACAATACGAGTATTCACTTTCGAATCATTACTTTCGAATAAATCCTATTATGTATTGCAAACCTGCAGTCATAGTAAATGATATTGACGATTTGGAATTCATTTATGAGAAATATAAATTTTATCTCTACTTTCTTCATATTGAAAAATGATTGGACTTTCTTCTACACCACTATCATTTAAGAATGGCTCGAAACTAACAATTTCTACGTAATAAAATTTATCATTATACCACCGTAAATCTGAGCAGATATTGCACGTATTTATTTTAATATAAACATCTATTTACCTTTAATTTTATTCTCGTTTGACAAAAAGTCGTAAATAGTGTATTCCTTCTCTCTTCTATGATGAGTTCGAGAACTTTACTTTAAAAGCATCAAATCAAGTCTGAAAAATAAAGGAAAATAAGTTTATTATTATTATGCCTCTCTGAAATCTGACCAAAAAATACTCAATTTTAACAAAAAGTAGTTTTCCTAGAGGGTCCTTCACCGGAAAGTACTTACTTTAAACAGAAAGTACAAATTTTATAGAGGGTTCTTCACCTTACACTGATTAAAGCAGGGGAATGTATAAACCTCGGTCTTACGTAAGGTAAATAGAAGCCCTTGTTTGCCTGTTGAAACTGAAGGTAAACCATATGAAATGTCAGTCAAAATGTTAAATCGTAAAACAAACAACAATAATAATAACAAGATTACCTAATTAAGTCTGTGATATTAGTTAAACCAGAGAAGGTATAAACAACGATCACTTACCAAATATACTATAAAATATTTCCGTATAAAACTAATGCAGTCTCTCCAATTATCTCTAATAAGTAACAAATTCAAAGAATGATTCTATTTTAGAATACCAAGTCAATATATACTAGTGTCAAAATTAGACTCTACACACGACCTAAATTACAATCTCCAAACTTCTAATTATAATTTTTCATCTTATTTCAAAATACATATACCATACAACAAATTTCCAACATCTCACGTGTATATGTTTTATCATAAATAACTAATGTTCTAATTTCTCAACTGTTATCTAAGTACAGTATAAAGCCAATAAGAAGGAAAGCACTTTATTTCCACTTCTTTAACAGTAAATTTACGATGCATATATTTCCTGCTCAGATCAAATTTAGAAACCAAAGGGTATCTGATAATTTTGGCTAACTACATCCCCAACTGTTATTTATGTCAAAAGTCTCGTAGAGATGTTTCTCTATCATCTTCTTCTTTTCTTTCAACATAGATAATCGAACTGGACAAAACTAACCTTTATTTCTTCATAGATTCTCTTATCTCCTTTCAAATATCATCGAAATCAAATCACATCTCCCATTTTCTATTATTAAAATGACAAAGTATATCCATGGTATAAATACAATGTTATTTTATTCAACAACATTAAATCTAATCTGTGCAATATAAAAAGTATGTTAAAGACAACATTTTCACGCATTTTCAAAAGTTCATCACTGCCGTAAATAGAATATTCAGAAAACTCCTCATAACTAAAAATGCACCTCAAAATAACTGTGACTTTTCCCCTAAAATATTAAATTTGTGTTAAATTACTACCGTATAACATAGCATAAGCTCACAAAAAAGCCCGGGCAGCTTATAACCAAAATGCAGGTGTTTCCGAATACTAAAAAAAAAAAAATCTCAATTTTAAATATAAAAAAAAATCATACGATTTCCACCAAATTTTGAGGTTACCTCGCATACTTTAAAATATGATAATCTAAGAGTTTCATCTGTCAAAAAGTATAAGCCCACAAAAAACGATCTCCACCAAATTTTGAAGTTACCTCACATAGCTCTAAAATGTTATAATTCAAGAATTTCAACTCTCAAAGTTGTGGTAAATACAAGTTTATTTAAAAACCATTAAAACCTGATATGTGACCTGAAAAAGGATGCAATCAGTCCTAACAACAGTTACTACAGTTCAAATACCTTGAGCCAGGTACAACCAGTATAAACACCCCCCCCCTCCTCTTTTCCTAAGCTATGACGTATGACGCCAACAGCTAATCAGATCTCGAGATCTTTTCTGGCCTATGCTACTAAAGGCCTTTCGAACACTGTATAAAACTGCATTAATCATGTTTGGGCCAAAATTGGCCTTAATCGGATCTAGCTCTCAGGACTAGAATTACGTTTTTGCGTTAGAAACAATTGATTCTACGTACTAGTGTCATTTACGAGGGACACAGATATAATTTTCTAGTTTCACGTATCGGGGATAGATAACTTTGATAGACGTATTTAAAAGATTTAACTTGCGATACAAAGGAATTTTCGTCAAGCCTATTTGAAATTACACTAAAATTATTTTACAAAATTTGATTTTTGTTAAAAGTATAAGAAGGATAAACAATCTATTTGCATGTAAAATACACATGCATGCTACTTTTTATATAAAGAAAAGGACGTCATGTATATTTATCATCATTATTCAAAAAATTCTAGTAGACAAAGTACGATTTTAAGTATCAAACATCAATGTGTAGAACTTTTGTTACGTAGCAAGAATATAAGTAATAAAACAAAACTTGAAAGTAAATAAGTAAATGAACACATTTTGAAGGATGAAATTTAAGAGTCGATACTGGATATTTAAAAAGTTTTACGTAGGAGAGAAAATCCTATTTCAAATTGTGGTTTAGTAAATCCCAATATATAATAACACATTAATTCGTTAGTTTTTCCTTCTTTATAAAAAATATTTTCTTAGGGGAAATAGAGGAAGAGAAGAATACATTTTACATTATTTACAATAAAAATCGAATTAAAGTGTTATTACATACTTGTGCTTCCACAAACAATAAACACGCACACACAGGCACCTACACACACACACACACACATTAACATAGTTGACAACCCTACACCGCTAAATAATGTCAAGAAACAGTAACAGATGGTTCATGGATTCTCCTGGGGTAAATATTTCGAAGGTAAACTAGTTCTCCATTCTGATCTCCGGGTGGAGACTGCTTCAGGGGGCTCCAAAAACAGGATGAAGAAAGATCTTAGAATAGGAACGTACGAAAGTTATACCAAAGGAACACTCTTCAGATGGCGGTACGTGAGACCGAAAAGTACGAGCTGGACATACTAGCTATACAGGAAGTCTGGTGGGAGGGTCACGACAGCATTCAACAGGGCAAGTACAATTTCTATTACGGGGAACACAGTGTCATAACTTCGGAACAGGATTCCTAATTAGGAGCAATATCCTTACGGCATGTTCAAAATATAGAGTTCGTAAACAAAGACAATCGTACGTTACGATACGTACCCGATAGTGCAACACGGTTTTAATAGATGAGACATTCCAGCTCAAATCTCCTAAATTTGAAGAATCTTCCAGGTCGAGCATATCAAATTTGAATGATTTCTTTTCCTCAAGTACTATGGGTCAAGTGAGGAAAAAGTGTAAAATATCTCTTTTGTATTCCTTTGCATGCCAGATATATATGGGAGGAAAAGGTCGATGAAACTCACGCACACGGAGTTTGTCCACCAGAAAGCCCACGGGACACAAGCAGGGATTGAAAGAACGCCACGAATCAGAGATAGAAATCCACCACTGAACTATTCTCCCATCCCCACTATTCTTCCAAACTGTCCTAGACATAGATGCACGACATTTTGAG
>JAGDQP010058101.1:0-12616 GCA_022664845.1 Lepisma saccharinum
ATAATTCATCCTTTTATTCGAAGTCCTATACAGTTTCTGTATCCCGTAAGTGGAACGGACTGCCAATTTCCATCAGAGACTCAACTTCATTAACAAGTTTTAAATCTATGCTTTACAGCTACCTCTTAGAACAACACAACTAAGATATGTTTGAATAGTATTCTCTCAAATCGTCAATTTATATCAAATAAATACTAGTAACCCTTTAGCTGTCAATGTAAATTTAATTGTAAGTCGATAATGTTAGTTTATATAAATTCTCATGGTGCTCATGGCATTGCATTTATACCTATATCTTTCGTGTATATGTGTGTGTGTATGTGGTTAGTGAACTTTAGATTATCTAAAATCTGTAGTGTAGATAAGTTTTTGTTTTGTTTCCTCTCTTTTAGTTTTTGCTTTATTTTGTTTGCATTTATGAATTTCATTGTATTATAAATCTCTTCCATCTTATAGTAGTGTTTACCGAAACTGTTAATTACTCTCTTTGTATTCATGGTTCAGTGGCAGAAAAGGCCGTAAGGGCCTTAACTTCGCCATGTAAAACAAGACATAAATAAATAAAGTTAAATTTATCTAATAAGTTATGCTATGATAATTGGAATCACTTTTTAACCTGATAACACTGCTTATTTAAAATATCATTGTGCTTATATCGGTTTATAAAATGCGCAGTACGCTGCTGTATCCATCCTATGTGAAAGTAACACCTACAGGGAACACATTTCACTCTGTTCTTTTTGCTTTAATGCAATCCACACCTATGAACATGCGACTTGATTCATTTAATCAGTCAAGAGCACTACTGTAAACAAATTTACTGGTAAGGAGTTCGATGAATATTTTTCATCGCTTTGTATTTGATTGTTTCGTTGTACAAAAGTTGGCAATAAGTACAAATTTTGTTACATACTGTACGTACATTTTTATCTCTAAATCAATATGGTTGAAAATTTAAACGAAAAATTTAATGTGTTTATTTTTAACTTAACAATTATCTAGTAAATGTAGTAAATTATAAATAGCGAACCTTTAAAACCGATCTCGTAATTTGCGGTATACCACTTAATCTTTTCCATAATAGAAATATTTGCATTTATCTCAGTTATTGGTATTTTATATCTAATTAAGACATTATTTTAAAATCGTGACGTTTTGCTCGCGGTCTCAGAATATCATTTCTAATCTAAATACCAAACTGAAAATGTAACAAATTATGCTGATATTATATTATTGCTATTGATCGTATTATTATATTACAATTAAATAATATTATATATATATATATTATTTCAAATTACTTAAGGGGCGGCTACATACCGTAATGTTCCACGTGCATGAGCACGAGTCGTCTCGTTCTCGCAACGTAAACATTGTAGTAGCATGAGTACGATGAATAATAAACATTTGTAAAACGTGTTAGGCAATACAAATAAACAGTAAAACATAAACCATTCTGTTAAAGACTACTTAGTCGTCGCAAAATGTTTCAAATGCGGCGATTTGAGTCATATTACTCGCTTTTGTGATGGCCCGGAGCTATGCTCGCTCGTATTGCGGAAACAAAGGACACAAGAACGATGAATGTCCAAAAAAAGAATAACCCAGGACATGCATACCCTGCCTTATGACGAAAAAGGATTGCAAGGTCTCTGATCCCAAAGAATGCGCAAAGTATAAGAGCTTACTCGCGCGGACAAAAAATAAAACTAATTATGGATAAGGACCTTGACAATCTGACTAAATTTGAGAAAATTTGGATTAGAGACAAGATTTGGACAAATAAAGAACAAGAAGGAAAATTTACAGATTGGTTAAATGATAATTACGAAACAAAAAACATTGAAAATTCTTTGACAATTACTGAGGGAAACCTAGATATAGAAGAACCAGAGCAAACAATAATGAAAATTGTCAATACTAATTTGGTCACTTTTCCGAGGGGTTTTGTGTTCCTAGTAGCTGCATCCCATGACAATTTTGATTTCAAACATATGGACAATATAGTCATAAACAGAAGTAACGGTAGGGAGTTCAATCTTTTTCACTCCGTAAATATTTTTGGTTGCAAGTTCATACATATAAAATCTTCTAGAGAAGAATTTACACAATACTTAGAGGACGTAGTGGAATTTATTCAAAAAAACTGAACTAAAAATACCGGCAATAGGGATGGGATTATGGAGATATACAACTCTGAAGATGTCCTCAGGAAGTTTATTCAATACAATATAAGTAGTAATAACAATATTATTTTTAGAATGTACATAAATGATAAGAATTTATTTTTAAAAATACTAAATAGTGAGAAGATGAACTTTAGTATATTCTACAGTTCAAAGGGAGATAAGGAAGAAATTCAAAATTTGGGTCAAAAAAATAATACGCAAAATGAAAAGGAATTAGTGATAAACTTAACTGATTCTGAAACCCACAATGATACTGATGGCGAGGAAGTAGACAGTTTACAAACTGATAAAAAAATAAAATCTCCTTCATAACTAAAGAGGGATCGGAGGCGACTGTTGGAATTCAGGATGAAAAGGAAAACTATGCTTCAAGGTGAAAAGCTGACAAATGCTTGTACACAGACTCTTAAGAAGAGGAGTTGGAGTACCTGGTTCCAAACACTGTTGCGCAACGAAAAATCAACAACTACGCAGCAATCATCGACGCAGAAGATAGTAGTAAAAAATTTATAAGATTTTAATGTAGAAGTCCGAAATCACACAATGAAGCAACCGTCAAGGAAGACTGCTTGCCGGGCAGCGCGAGCGGATCCAGGGAACAACGAAGAGAGAGAGACTGGACGTACAACACTGAGGAAAATAGATGTAAATTGGCAATATTAGAGGACCAGCAGATCCTGACCGTTGCCCTCAGGCATGTTATTAGAAAACTTCATGGGAATGGTGATAAAGTAATTCCAGACGCTGTTGATCGAATAACACTTAAAAGACATAATCTACCGACCGAGCCGGGACAACTTCTGAGCTTGATGGATGAAGTCTTCGAACGACGGGACGGGACGAGGATTTCGATCTCAACGGTGTATAACGATTTTGTGAGGGCACATGGCAGGGTGCTGCTGGACGTTAAGGAGTCCTGGTTATGTGCATACTAAATTTCCAACTTAAATGCAGCCTGAGCAGTGCTCTGTGCTGCAGATAAATGCTCAACACTCCCGAATGGTCGGTAGGGAGATTAGGAAACTGTCTGAAGAGGAAAAAAAATTGATGTCATTTGCATACAAGAACCTTATGTCTTGAAAGGAAAATTAACGAATATTCCTTCAAGTGCGCAAGTTGTGGTTGGTAAAGAAAATCCAAAAGCAGCAATAACAAACTTGAACAAAAATTTTGATGAGATAATAGAAATTTCACAACTAACGGATGAATACACTGCATGTGCAGATGCTTACAAATTTTGAAAAAATTATAATAGTAAGTATGTACTGCCAGTATTGATTTGAAATAGATCAGTTTTTGAACAAATTGGACACAATAGGAATCACATAGGAACCACAATTTAATCATTACCATAGATGCGAACGCCAAATCGCCTTTATGACATAGCAATGTCAAAAACGATAGGGACAGACGAAGAGGAGAAATGTTGGAAGACTTGATCCTGGCCCAGAATCTAGTAGTGCACAACAAAGAGGAACAACCGCCAACATTTAAGAACCGGGCGAGTGCAGAAACAAATATAGACGTTACACTGACAACACCAAATTTGTTCGAACGCATACTAAACTGGCGTGTATTAGATAGCTATACAAATAGCGATCATAACGCAATCATATTTGAAATAGAAAAGGATAACGTAGCGCGGGGTGCTGCTGAGAACCAGGACTTCTTTTAGTCTAGTGTAAACAAAATAAACTGGGAGGAATTTACTAATCATTTAATCCTTCCCGATATTAAACCGGATGTGGATGTCGATTGGATGGCGTCCAGGATTGAGGAAGTAACTATAAAGAAACAATTGCGGTCTCCTGTCCACCGCCGGCAGGAAGGAAAACGAATGTAACAGCTCCATTTTGGTGTGCCGAACTCGAAAGATTGAGGAGAATTACCAGAGCCAAACGGATAAATTAGATTGAGGAGAATTGCCAGAGCCAAACGGATAAATTATCAACAAGCTCGTGACCCGGAGCTTAGAAGCCGAAAATTAAAAAAATATCGACTCTCAAAAAACGAATACAAAGAAAAACTTAATCTTAAGAAGAAGGAATCCTGGGAATGTTTTGTCAATACTCAATTGTCCCTAGTGTAAATGGCGTTATACTTACTGGTGTAAATGGCTAATATAACAATTAATAAAAACTAAAGATGTATAAAGTCTTTAGCATAAGATAAAAACGTGAAGGCTGTAAATGGCCTTCACAAATAAAACAATTGTAATGCATAAAACTTAACAGCTAAGGGACATAATCATCTCAGAGAGACGGACATAAACCTGTCTCACGAACGTACCTAAAAACTCTCCGCAACATACCTGGTTCATCCCCTAACAATGACGCCATGCCATTGGGGATTTTATAACATTGTCTGAAATGATTATATCCTGGACAATCTAAAAGGACGTGACGAATACTTAAAACTACATTGCAATTATTACAATGTAGTGGATCCAATCGTCGTAACAGATATCGTGTGTAGATTAATTCGTAATCCAACGATTAAATATAATAATCAAACGATAAAACGTACAAAAACATTTAAATATCTAGGAATAACCCTGGATGAAAAGCTCAATTTTGCGGAACACATTCAAAATAAAGCTTTGAAAATAGTTAAAACTGGTAATAAAATCACAACACGTGCCAAAACAAAATTTGGACTTCCCTTAAAATATATAAAATTATATCATAACCAGATCATAAACTCTATTGTTGTATATGGAGCAAGTGTATGAGCGCATAGGTTGACAGAAAGCAAGAATATCAAGCCGAAAAACTCAATAGTGCACAAAGACCAGTCCTGTTGCGCATGTTGGGAGCCTACAGAACCAAGCCCGGGGTGGCGCTCAATACTGTTCTAGGGATCGTTCCATTGCATTTAGAGGTGATCAAGTCGAAGCCGCCCTCTATTGGCTAAAAACGAACAATCTAGTGAGAGCCACGGAGGTCTCGGGAGTGATGCCTGAATCTAAACATGTTGAAGAAGTAATTATTATGAATTGGCAAACATACTGGGATAAAAGTGGAAAATCCAGAAGATTATTCGGCATCATTAACAATATCACCGATGGAATTGGAAGAATTGGAATCCTAGCAGGCGAGCTGTCCATTTTCTAAACTGTCATGGACCTTACTTGAACCAACTCCATGAGTTGGGTTCGGTGGATACCCCGGAGTGTGACTGTGCACATATTTTTACGCCCGAACACGTGGTCCTCGAGTGTCCGATGGATGGAGTGGATGCAGAGGGCAAAACAATTCAACTGACTGAGGAATGGCGCATGGAACTGCGGAACCTAAGCATCAGGGAAATTATGGAGAATGGAATATCTCAAATTTGCAGAAGATACATTAATGGAGATTAAGACTGAGCGGCACAGTGACTGTGTGGAAGTAACATGAGAAATACAACTATCGTACTTGTAAATAGAACTTTAGCTATCGTCTTTTTCGTTCATCGTGTAGTGGAATTCGTGTGTGCGTTTAGTTCGAATGCGTGCGTGGATGAATCGTTAGTCGGACAGCGGATGGCCAATCAAAATCGTGGGAACAAGCAAACTTCGTGGATTTTCCGGCTCTTCCACGGTCTTGATTCTTTCGAAAAATCATCCCCAGAACGAATTGAATTTATTTAAGGTCTTTAGGCAACTATGGCTCAGGCCGTATGGATGATGATGGGATGAATTGGTGCAATGAAGAAAGTGGGAGGAAACGGGAGTACCGAGAAAACCCACGCACGCGGTGTTTGTCCACCACAAAGCCCACATGGCTTGAGAAGAATCGATCCGACGACCCTCAGCACCAGAGTTGAGCGCTCTACCAACTGAGCCACGTGGCCCTCCCCAGAACAACACGCGTGGCGTGAGTGATTGTATGTGTTATGAATATATTTAGACGGAAACATATTATAAAATGCGCCCCCAGAACTGCTGCCACCGAAAGGTTGGGACAGCATAAAAGCTCTGGATGGCAGACGATTCTAAATAATGTAATTCTTTCTACGCGTGTGAATAAGTGAATTTGTGTGTGAAGCGTAAGCGAAGTGTTGGTGTGATGTGGCGAAGATGCAAGAGAAAAGATGAGGAGTCCCAGGACCAGCCCCAATCACAGGATATGGAGAAATCCCGCTGCCGGGTGCCCAAATCCGATCGACCAATTTTCCATCGATGGATGAATGTATGAGCGAATGAATGTGTTCTATCTTGTGTTCTTTCTTTTTTACATAAAATGGGAATTAAAATAGATAGCTTGGAACTAAATTGCATATTGCTTGTATTGGGTTTGGAGGGCTTAGTTTTAGTTTTACGAAATATATTAAAATATGAAATATCAATTGTACCAGGGTGAGTCATATGTCCGTAGCGTTGGGTGGCCCCGCCCACTCGATGCAGGAAAACTATGTGCAACGTGTAGAACAGGTGAAAGTGGTGGTGGCAGAAAGCCGAGTCACGTGTCTGATAACAGCGCTAACGGTGTGTGGGAGGAACTACACGTTGAATACACAGTTGGCAGGACAATGGCTGAGGAGAAACTTCTGTGTCGTGTGCTTCTGCGCCATTACTGGAAAAAGGGTTGAATGCAGCAGCAGCAGCCAAGGAAATTTGTGCCGTAGAAGGTGAAGGTACTGTCCACCCGTCCACAGCTAGAAAGTGGTTTCAACGTTTTCGGTCTGGTGACACCAGTCTCGATGACAAGCCCAAGAGTGGATGCCCTGTAACGACGGATATCGATGCCCTCCTGAACGCTGTTGAAGGAAACCCAGGAACCAGTACCCGTCAGCTAGCAGATGAGGTCCAGACATCACAAACCAGTGTCGTTTGTCATCTGCATCAACTTGGGTTTCGCTCCAGGCAACCGAGAATGGTTCTCTATGATTTGACTCCCGCTCAAGCTCAACAACGTGTGACCCTGTGTGAAGAACTGCTTCGAAACCCAACTGACGACAGGTTTTGGCGGCGGATCATCACGAATGATGAAAAATGGATATTTTTTCGTTACCCTGACATCGGGAAACAATGGCTTCGACCAGGTACTGAGGCGCAGCCAGTGGTTCGAAGAGGGCGGTTTGAAGAGAAGACAATGCTGTTTGTGTGGTGGAATTTCGAAGGTCCGCAGCACTGGGAGTTCGTTCCACATGGTCGTTCCGTAGCTGGGACATTGTATGCTGAACACCTGCAACGGGTATACGACATTCTGCGCCATCGTTATCAAGTACTGGTGAACCGAAAGCGACTCCTCCTCCAATTTGACAACACTCCATGCCACAGGTCAAGAAGAGTGCGCCAGCACATTGCGGACATGGATGGCGTGGACATTTTACCCCACCCACCCCCGTACAGTCTCGACCTTGCGCCATCTGATTTTCATTCTTTTCGTTCCATGGCACACTTCCTGCGGGGCAGATAATTCCATTCCGTGCATGATGTGACAACTGGCATTACTGATTTATTTGCTTCAAAGGCTGCAGCCTGGTATCGTCAGGGGCTTGTGTCACTGGTGGAACGTTGGAGAACGACCATACAGTGTGATGGGATGTACTTCACCGAATAGGCTTCTGAGGTACAAGGGGAGGCGGGTGCTGCACATTATTCATGAAAACGCTACGAACATATTACTTTACATACCAGGGTGAGTCATAAGGAGTGAGGAGACGTGCTAATACATTAGATGGAATCTTAGAGATTAAAGTGACATAGAGGTTAGGAATAGGAATAATAATTATATAATAAGATAGTTAAACAGAAATAAACGTTAATGTGTGACTATGAGTGAAATAGGATAACTATAGACTGGGAAACAACGATTAAATAAGTACATTTTATTTCAACGTAAAAAACTAAACAATACAGAAACATAAAATTAGTAAATAATCTGTACTAAAAATATACTAACTATAAAAATTGGTAAATACTGTACTGCTCAAGTATTTAATATATTATACTGAAGAAAAGATACAATAAAGTAATACAGTCCCAGATTTGTCCACCGGGAACTGGGCTATAAAAATATATCCCCAACCCTCCCAGCTCTTTTTCTTCTTATCAATAATGTGCAATCACGTCCTATCGACTCCATGCCTCGACGCGGAGGAGGGGTCGAGGAAGGGAGACGAATTCGGGGGATGGCCTACCCCGATCTTGTGGAGAATCCGTTTCAGATTCGTTGTGCCCCTCAGGCACTCGAAAGAAGATTGAGCTAATATAGCTGAGGTCGGGGTGGAAAGGAGGGTCCCTAAAATAAAAAAAAATAATAAAAAAACTCAGTCTTGAAATACTAGGGAATATTGTTTCTGGTAACTCAACAGAAATTTCTCCAAAAATTCTTGCGGCTATCACCGCTTTTCCCAACCCTAAAAACTAAACGTCGAGTCTTTTTGTGGAGTCCTGAACT
This sequence comes from Lepisma saccharinum, assembly GCA_022664845.1. Lineage (NCBI taxonomy): Eukaryota > Metazoa > Arthropoda > Insecta > Zygentoma > Lepismatidae > Lepisma > Lepisma saccharinum. The sequence goes on from JAGDQP010058101.1 coordinate 8,576, forward strand.
TTGTGCGCACGTTCATATCTGACTTTGCTATGCGCTGCGCACCCTTGTTCAACCATGTTAAGAAACAATGCAAATACGCATTTGAAATGCTAAAAAAATGATAGGCTTCCGCCCTTGTTTTCCTCCCTTTCATTCGGAAAAGACGTCCTGTTTTTATCGATAGCAGTTACGAAGGCCTGGGAGGGGCCTTATTTCAATACGGAAATGACAAACTTTTACACCCTACCAGATGTTGTAGTCGCCGTCTTATTCCAAGATAAAATAATTACTGTGTTGCATCCGAAAGCGGCCGGGGACTATGTCTTTAAAACGTTTAAATACTTTCTTTTTGGCGCCAAATTCGTGGTAATGACTGATAACCTCTCTTTCCTAACAACCTCACGGAATTTGGCTCGTCTGGATCTGTTCTTTCAAGAGTTCGACTTTAAAGTTTATCACTTGCCAGGAAAATCAATGTCGCAGACGCATTAAGCCAAAACCACGTTTCTTTCCTCCCTGGAAGATGAAAATGGTGTGTGCGACTCTTCCTTACTTTTACACTTTTCTATCGAACCTGGCAAACTCCAAAAGAAACAACGAGAAGACGATTTAGTACAGCAATAGTCATACTGGAAAACCCATAATCCATTTCGAAGTACTCTCAAAAATTTCAGAGTTGAAAAAATTTGCACCACTTTATAGGATCCACAGATTCGCTAATAGAATAAGGTATTTACCTTGTGTACCACAAAAACTCGCAAACAAGGTAATACTAGACATCCACAGCAAAGGACCTTTGGCCTCTCACTTATCACCATCAGACTTACTCTCTGATGGTCGACCGTTTCCATTTTTCATCCATGAAAAGACAAGTATTCAAAATGGCCAAGTACTGTCTGGCATGCCCAGGTGCCAGACCTCAATCCGGCAAAAAGCTCACACCCTACAAACTACCAAACTGGAACCAATTCCGTTTACACGAATTTATTTAGATTTTAAAGGGTCCTTAGTGCCAAGCAACGGATATAAATTTGTGGTCGGAATTTTGAATGCTAGTAAGAGGTTCGCCATCACTATTTCCTTGCGAACAGTGACCGCAAACACTGGCAGACGCATTAATCATAATTTGTTCCTTAGATTTGGCATTTCTCTAGACTACGCATCCGTGAACAAGTCCTCTCTGATTCGTGAATTGTGTAGCAGTATAGGATCCTATCTGTCCAACCATGGACGATAAACAACCAAGCATCCTGGTCAAAATATCTAGCCCTTGCGATATATGTGGAAAATGTCAGTATGCACGACGAAATGAAACAGAGTCCGTTCTTTGCGTTAGATGGCTTTCACCGCAACCTCCCGTTGGAAATCGAACTCGGAATCATCCCGGAGGTTCTATCCAATGAGGGCCGATTGACTCAGCTCTAATTCATTCGGTGTGAGGCACATAAGAATCTGTTACTACATTTTGATAGATTGAAGTATGCTGACTCACACAAAAAGGGTTCAATATGACCCACGGGACAGGACACAATCCCCAAACCCAATTCATCCAAGTGCTTAGGGGGTCTCTTTGATACAAGAGCTACGATCCTTCGGCAAACTGACGAAAACACTTGCTTGGTACGGTATGAGAATCCACGAAAAAGGCGGGAAATAGATCTAGTTGCGGTATCTTGGATAAAACCATTGATCCCAATAGAGCCCTTATTTCACACCATCGGACGATCATACACAAACAACAAGTGCCGAATCTGCACAGAAACCCAGTGCCAGTCAGGATGCCCAAGAACAGTACTCTTGCTATAAAAGACTCGCCGAGGGATAACATCCTATGAAATTCACCTGTTCAGCCACCGGGTCATGTTCAGTCCCGCCTCAGGACTCAGTATTATCCAATACAGGGACCATTCATTCCCAATAAGAGACGCTAACACTGAAGAACAGTAAGTTAAACGTTGCAGGAGACAAATAAGAAGTGCTCAGAGCCCTTGCTTTATTCAGTAATGCCTTTATTGTGTTTCCAGTGATTTTTAATGTTGTACTACAATGCTCAGTACGTAGATAAATACAGACCGGTTAAGTTACATTCGTTGAAACATTTGCATCATCTCATTCCCCCCCTGTCGGCTCTTGTTAATACATCCGATAGAGTAGCTTATGTAAAGATACCATGTTATTTTGTGAGAACTCATCATAGTATAAGAAATATGCTGCGTAGTTAGTAACTCTAGCTTTACCGGGAGCTGCCCGGTTCCTTCAGCACATTTTTATAACGTCTTCTGTTCCATATGACCGATGTAGTAGTTTTATTGTTGATAGGTGATGTCAACATAGCGCTGATCATGCTGTTTTGTAAACGCTGATGTCTTGTTTTTCTTGCAAGATTTCTTTTCCTGCTGCAATCGTGTAAGCAGGATTCAAACTTCAGCTGTTGTCCGAAAAAGTTTATGCCAACTAAGGATTGTGTAATTCGAGTTGTTTGTGCTTTCTTTTCACGAATAAAGGAGTATTGGTCGAATTCATGCTGGAAATATTTCCTACTGAAGTCAGCAATACAGACCTCGGGTCATTTACGGGTTGTTTGTTTACATCACGACATGTATATGAGAAGTTGTTACCTTACATGTGTCACTGGGACACGTGTAGGCCATAAACTCCGAACACATAGGTCACCAGTGCCCGAAGTTCGAAGTCGAACTTTGAACTTGTGATGGCGCGTGGAAGTAACTATCACCCGTTTCACATTTAAGTTCCCCTGTGCTGGGCGGCCAAACACTGAACTAAACAGTAAACACACACACACAACCTAGCTCATACGTGACACTTATCCTCTCTCACGCAGTGTTGAAAACTCAGTATTTTTTTGCAGAGTACATGGTACGTAACTTTGTTTAAATAGTCCTGAATTCAAGTTAGCGTCGGAATATACAGTAGTCATTTAGTCCACGATAACTGTTTGAAAAAATCCTGCTACATACTATAAAAGTCAGAGGCAAAGATATTTATTCATGGGTGTCAGGTTCAGTGTTTAATCTTTTTCTCTCTCTCCCCCCCCCCCTCGATATAGTTGTGTGCAGCAACAGTTGCTACTACCCCCTCCCGCGTTCTGTCTCTTTCTTTTTTCTTCCCTTCTCCCTCTCTCTCTCTCCATCCCTCCCCCCTCTCTCTCTCTCACACACACACACTCAAAATCGGGAAGTTAAGGTTCTGTTCTACGTATGCCTGAAGTCTACGCAAAATAGCTCCATCTTCCGAGGCCCTACGTGCTGAGAGAGATGAAATAATCTTAGGTCAAAGCGATCGGTGATCTCTGGCGCCGTGTTACGTGTATTTGCCTTCATAAAATGGAGGCATCGAAAGAAAGCTCCTCGTAGAGTAAGGGATACATATAATAGAAGGATCTCTAATAACTTTCTTCTGAGGACTGGATGAATGGTAATATCTCAATAAAAAGGCTTCGTGATCCAGATAGTTAGTCGACTCTGTATAAGACATTAGGCCAACAGTAAGACCAAGCGGCCGTACCTTAGATAATAGTGTGTTGACTTCGTATTCAAGACATCTTCTGTTATATACCAGCGGCAGACCATCCTGACTGAGGTTTTCGTCAATCACACCAGTGCCGGATCTAGGGGGGAAGGGGCAAGCACCCCAGGCGGCACGCTTAGGGGCGGCAAATAGCTAAGAATAAAAAATAAAAGCTCTTAAAAAAAAGAAGTAAAATTGCCTGTTGAATTGAAATTGAACTAAAGGTGTTCAAAATTTCAATACCGGCGAGCTAAGACATTTTTCCATGTTACTCCACACAACCTACTTTCATCTTTAAAATTCTAAACCGTGATTCAAGTCAGATAGGCAGGTCTTCTGTCTTACTGGAGTTAGTAATAGCCAAGCCACGACAGGCTTCAGAGAAGATAACAAAAGTACACTACGTGATGCGAGATAATGTTGTGGCCGTCGCGTCATCCAGTCGTGTTGTTTCGCTAAGAAAAACAATGGAAAGGTCGGCAAAAGAGAGGTGGAAGGGGCGGCAAAATTTAACTTTATCCCCCATAGGAAAAT
>JAGDQP010058102.1:0-12616 GCA_022664845.1 Lepisma saccharinum
TTTACAGTTTTAATAGGCGCATGTATATCCATAAGATCCCTTAAGGAGTTCTGCAGAAAATTAACTTTGCCTTCTAATTCTTTGAATGTTGGTATGATATTCCAATCAATAGATTGTGCAGATGTGTTGAATTGGTGTTCCTCTACCGATGCAAAATTCCTGTAATATATAGTTTCAGGTAACCTTTTACTTGGACAGGCTATATTGAGTTTTGCGTAAATTAGAGAATGGTCAGATGTGCTGACAGGCACACCAACCCCATGTGTAAAAATTGTGTTCATGCTATCTGTAATAAACAGATCGAGCAGTGATTCTCCTGTCTCAGTGATTCTTGTAGGTTTGTCTATTATCTGCATGAGGTTAAAGTTATCTAAAATATTTTGTAAATAAATAGTTTCTGACTTACGTGGATCAAGTTGGTCACAATTGAGGTCTCCAGTAATATACAAGTGATCAACACGAGGGTAAATATTTGTTATTAAATCTTCTAAAATATTGAGTCTAGAGTAGGGTATGCTAGTAGATCTATAGAGGGAGATTATACCTAAAGTTTTGGAATTAACACAGGCAATTACTGAAATATATTCAACTTCGCTGACCTCATTGTTGTTCAACACCTTCACCTGCAAATCATTACGGTAATACAATAATATACCACCACCTCTATGACCTCTATCCTGTCGAATTACATTATAGCCAGGGATGCTTACTACCTCTGAATTCACAGATGCATCAAGCCAAGTTTCTGTGACTACAAAAATTGTGCATTGATTGCTCAGAACTAAATGCCTCACTTCATCCATCTTAGGAACAAGGGAGCGTACATTTGCGTGATGATAGTAAAATTAGCAGTTTGTTGTAGCAAAGTATTAGAGTGACCTATTGGCATTGCATGTTGATCACTATAAATATTTTTCTCACCATCAGCATCGGAGCCTGGGATTTGATATCTAACATAATGGGAACTGTGCATATTGTTCTTTAAAAAAGGTACTTGTACCTATAAGATTTGGATCTATGCTCTCCTCCGCAACATAGTTTTTACACAAAATATATAATATTGAATAATACGAATTACTATTTACACTGACATTGCACTTATAAACTAACACTTTGAAATTTACCAATTGTGATATGTTTTTTATCATCTGGTCTCCCACCAAAGATAAGAATTCCCAATATTCATACCTTCAAGATACTTTAATATGTTAATAGTACTAAAAAAATCAACATTGGTATTCAATCTCATCCGGGCAAAAAGAGTCCTGAAAACCAGAACTGTTTCTATTTCAACAATCGTATTTGCATACCATTTTGACCAGTTTCATTACGTTTTAAGTTTTCCATGCAGAGGACTAAAATCATCAAGCTGATTTTAAAGGAAAGAAGCGTTTTTGTTTGAATGTTCTATGATAAATGAGTCTACATATACTATAAACATTTACCGTAAACGTCTGCTAACACACATTTTGGTATGCACCGCATACCATATATAATATAATATATATATATATAATGGGTCGAGCAACCAAGCTGGACGATTTCCTATTGACTAGCACAGGTATCATGTACGAAGCACCCGAAAGAGTATATCTACTGCATTATCTCAATTTTCATTTTGGGGGCCCACACACTATTTGGTGGCCCGTCCCCCTGTGCCCTCCGTGACTACACCCCTGAGTTTGGATAATGACTTTGTTATACCTTGATCAACATCGTACAGTCTCCGACATTTTACTTTTCTTGGCATGATATGCTGCAATATTTTACGAGACAAGATGAGACAATCAAGACAAGACGCGACAGAACCCCTCGAGACGACATAAGCACATCTTTTCGAGACGAGACAGCCTGAAATCTCGTCTCGTATCAATACTATCCATTACACGGGAAGACTTTTGGTTGAGGAATTTTCTGCAATCGTGAAGTGCGAAAGAATAGATGTTATTACCTTTTTTCACCAATAAGCTCGTGAATGGTAAATGCTTAAATTAACATAGAACACTTGATAGTTGCAGTGATTGAGACTCGAACCCGTATCTCCCAGTTGCCGGCTAAGTATGCTAACCATTACACTTAATAGCATAACATAAAATATAGCAGCTGGGAGATACACGTTCGAGTCCCGATCACAGAAAGTGATTTTTAATGGAATTTAGCTTGCAAAACACTGAAGAAAACTTGTTAACCACGATTGGCATGGAACATGTCATGAAACTTGGACCGAACTCGAACTTCGGTCCGTGACTGTGGCCACTAAGTCACGGGAGCTGAGCACTTTTTATAGAATCGTTCTAGTATATTGTATATAAAAACTAGAAAGTAAAAAGGCTTTTAGCTTAGATTATTGGAATCTGTCAATTTTATTGCAACACTTTTTCACGTCCATTCCTTTTTCTTTTTATGTGTTTCCACGTGCCTCAGCAAGTAACCAGAGGATTCGTCAAATCACACGACCTTCTTTCGTTTTTCTGATTCCTTCAGGGAGGATATTTTTCAAAGAAAAAGCAATGTGTAAATATGTGTTAACTGCAGTAAAGTGAGCCAAAGAGATTTTCTTGGCCATGTAGCGACTTGTCCTCAGAGAACCTTCTTCGACAGACTTTAAAATATCCTATCGGATCAATCATAGAAGATAGAAAGAAACAAAAAAGACATCAAGAAAGGTAAAAAAAAGTATTAAAAAAAATAACAAACGCTCCCCCACCACTAAAAAAAGTAAGAAAACAAACCTGTCGTTGAAGTGAATGTCTTTCTAGCTTTTATACCCAGGTTTTTCCTAAAGAAGAACAATATCCTTTGTCGTGTATAGTACCGGTCAAAATAGGTTGTTATCTTAGTGCTGCTTTTTCGTTCTCTTGTTTTCTTGTATACTGCAAAAAGCTGCAACAGCTTCCCAAATGTAAGCTCTGTATTTGTGCGTTTGTCTCTGAAAGCTTCCTGTGAATACTATTAGTAGGAGTTTGACAAACAATTTTGATCCTTATATCTATCGTTCTTCTATACTATGTACTTTATTTCTCAGAAGTTTCTTTAATGTTTTGTTTTTCAGTTTTCTCTTGATATATTTTTATTATTCTCTTGTTTCTTTCTAAGAAAAAATAAACTTTAGCAAGTTGAAGGCTTAGTGGGTGCTTCTTCTTATTTCACTTGCGCACAAGGTTTTGTCTCAAGGAAACTTTCCTGAGCGACCTCCATGAAAGGTTAATAAAGATTCTGCATACACTCAAAAAACAGCACAAAAAATATTTAGAATAAAAGCATCCCTTGCTTTTAGAAAATTCCCTTCACGCCGTTTTGCTTTTCGAAAGACCTGTTTTCACTTTTTTTTTTTTAACGAAAAATGGGAAAATAAAAGCCAGTGTTTGTTCCGTATAGTGATCCGCTACATGTAGAGGCAGTTTGATTTTAATTTTAAGACTTTTAAGCAACTTTGGTTCAGGCCGTATGGATGATGATGAGAGAATTGGTGGAATGAAGAAAGTGGGAGGAAACGGAATAACCCCGATAGAACCCACGCATACAATGCTTATCTAGCATAAAGCCCACATGGCATGAGCTGGGATCGAACCGAAGATCAGAGATGAGCCCTCTACGACTCACATTGCCTCTCCCCTCCACGCGAACATCAACATTTGCGCCGCCAAACTTTTGCAACAAGAACTTAATTGACAAAGGCTACTGTTGAGAAGTTCGCACCGCAAGGAGAAAATCTTCAGTCCACTGGAAAGAGAATAACCCTGTATAAAAACTAGCTACTGAATTGGAGAGGTAAGAGAAATTTAAGTTATTCTCGATAATGAAAGTTTTAATTTTATGGGGATTTCTGAGCCACTTTTGTGTTAGAAATATTATATAGTACCAAATGTATATATTTAATGAAGAACTTCACGAACTGTACGACTCACCTGACGTTGTAAGAATAATGAAATCGCGACCACTAAGAAAAGTAGGCCATGTAGTTCGGATGGGAGAAAAACGAAGACTATATTCCATCTTGATGAAAAGCCGGGTGAAAGAGACCGTTGGGAAGACCGGGAAGACGTTGGGAGGATCATATTAGAAGGGATCTTCGAGAAGTAGGTGTTTTTAATGAAAACTGGCTTGATCTCACCCCGGAGAGAATCCTATGGAAAACTGCGGCGATGAATTTCCGAGTTCCGAAAACCATAGAGTAAGTAAAGACGCGCAACAGAAGCGATGAGTACGTGATAAGGGTGTAAGAAGGGCAATACCGTATAGTCGACTGCAATTTTCAATTTTCCTTTCGTAACGCGCGGAGAAAAGTTTTAATTCGAAATGAAACGGTGGAACTAGCACTTGTCAATTTATTTAATCGTCTCGCCATTTAACATTCTACATAAACTCAAACAACGTTTCCGTTATCATATAAAAGCAAATTCTTGAACAGTCCAATATCAACAGCAAGTGTAGGAAATCACTCGTTTATCAAGACGATCAAAATCTCAGCATTTTTCGCAAAATACCATTTTCTCGCTACCTTTGATGTCAATTCCACAGAGATCCGGCTAACGGAATATGAATTTTGCGTTATCTAAAGCTTCAAACGTAAAAATGCGTTGGAAATGTTGAAAAAAAAATATTTTAAACAATCATGAAAGCTTAAATTTCTGAGTTATCCACCAACTTTAGCAGATAACTTTTGCCCTTAAATGAACTCCAAACGTTCCACTTTCAGCGCACACTTCTACACAATGTCTCTTGTCAGCTTCAAGTGGTCGTACTTTTAAACTACATCTGCTTTAGGTATTCTTGACGATTTCTTATAGTGTGCTTTAGGTAGAGTCGATAGATACACTGGTTTGGTTTTAACCCACAACCAGTTCTATTATAAAATGGATAAGTTATTATGGTTACTAAAAACAGAATCTCGTAGGATACTAAGTATAGGATATTTACGAGCTAACGAATGACATCCTAACTCCTTCGAGATGGTTTAATGAGGTGCCGCACCAGAAGCAGGCCTTCTGCGTGCCTAAGGTAGTACAAGAAGCAAGCCTTCTTCGTACAGGAATGATATTTGGTTAAGGTACAGTGCATACCATGAGCAAGCCTCTTGCGTGCCAGAGATGTTTCAGAAGCAAGCCTTCTGCGAACAGGTAGGAAAGGAGATGACCACCCAGGAGTCGAGTGATACCTTGTAGACTGAGCTGGGGCGTTTTATAGGTTCCTTTTGTAGGAGGTCCTCCAAATCCGTCCTTCCGCAACAGCAACTCCATCTTCAGGTCGATATCAACCCCATCTGTTGTATCCCTATAGAGTTGTTGTTGTCTGCTAATGTGTCGCTCTTGCTGCTTGTTGTCATTACATCACACATGCTTGTTTACTACAAGAATTAGTATTGTTTACACTTCTAATGTGCACGTGTGAGTAATACACGAAACATTGCAATATACTTTGGTGGGTAATTAAGAAATCTAGGAACACAACATTTTTTCCCGACATAAATTATTGGTAATAGGATTTTTGCTTTACTCCATTTCGACTTGCGAAAAATTTTATTCTAGCGCTCAACTTTCAAATAGCTGGATCCACATGTATCTGTTAACATTATCAGTGTTATTTTTGTTAAGAGGAAATAGTACGAAATAAATTAATTGTTACCTCTATTATGAAACTGCTTTCATCTACTTCTTTGCTACAGAATAGTTGTTGTTTAGGAGAAGTAATTTATCAGATCATGTGTTTTCAAGTGAGATTAAGAACTGGCAATACAGGTACTAGAGATTCTAGTAAGTATTTGAGATACTGACTTGATATTTTGAGATACTGACCAGCAGGTGAAGATAGATGTACAGGACAAAGTACCTAGGAGACCGAGACTGTGCATTAGAACCTGCCCTAAGAGAAAATCACCTAATAAGAAGAAGAGTTGGAAACTGCTACTGAAACTCAAGCCTCAAAATTACAAGAATCGAATTAGCTCTACAAGAGCGGAAGTAGCATTGGCACTACAGAGCATTGAAAGATTAGAACTGACTTTCGCAATAGTCGCTTGTGATACTACAACACCACAAGAGGCACTGAAGTCTGTATTACAAGAGTACAACTGATACACATGAGAAAATGACACTAAAATAGTGGATTACTACAAGAGAGGTAGTGGTAGTGCACTGAAAAGGCACAACAGGTTCCAAAGGACTCCACACCCTTTGTGACATGCAGTGTGCCATGTTGGATGAACATGTCTAGTAAAGCAGCCTCTCGGAACCATATTTCTGCTGCAACAATAAGAGTCTGCATGAGACATGCTCATTTAGACTTGAGTCGCAATCAGCAACAGCTAGCTACTTGCCCAAGCTAGGTCTTGTCGCTGATCAAAGGAACTCGGGATGAGGTAAGTTGGTGCTTGGTACCTCCTCGAGTTGAGTCAAGTCGGAACAACATGCTTAATTCGAGTACCGAGTCGGTGTTCAGTATCTGCTCGAGTAGAGTCGAGGAGGCGATCAATACTTGTTCAAATCAAGACAAGCAGTTGCTCTGAACGAGCTCGAGTTGAGACGATTCACTGCTCAGAGAAACTTATGCTTAGATCCTTTTAAAACCGCGCTAAAAGAGGCACGTGTATAGGGTTCCCAAGAGTAAAAATGGTTCTGAAAGAGTGAAGAATTTACACTACTAGAATCGAAGTAACGTTTGAAATAAAATCTCTAACACAAGAAGCGCTAGAGAAGATGTGAAACTGGTATAATGAGAGTGGATTTAATGCCACAAGAATAGAAGTGACACTGGAAATGAGTATTAGGCACTACTATAGTACAATAGATACTGCAAGGGTAGAAGTAACATTGAAAATGAAGCTCCTGAGACAAAATTCTACGAGAGTAGAACTAGTTGTGAGAAACTGAAACTGGTTTAATAAGACTGGATTTGGTACTACAATAACAGAAGTTACATTGCAAAAGGGAACTGACACCACGATAGAAAAAATATACTAGAAGAACTGAAGAGTGCATTTGATTCCGCCAGAGTAGAAGTAGCACTGAAGGAATGGACTTGGCACCAAAATAGTGGAACAGACACTACAAGAGTCAAAGTAAGTCCGAAGTAGTGATACTTGCACCAGAAGAGTAGTATTGATTGTGCGAAAGTTCAGTCTGTTCTGTAAAAGTGGAAGCGTCCATATTAATGTAACAGCCCCTTTCCTGTTTAAAAAATGTACAACAGGGTTCAACAGATATCAATTAGACATTTACTCCCATAAGCTCAACACCGAGCGATCTTACTTCTGTTGATAGAGCTTTGGCTTATCTATCGGAAGGTTCTGAGAACGATCACAGCGCCCACTACCCATTTTGGCTGAGATTTTTCACTGTTTTTCCTCAGTCACACCAGGTAAATGCTGCGATGATACCTACAAACTAGGCTCAGGCCGTTCCAACAATTCCTTCCCCCCATCCGATTCCAGCTTGATATGCCTAAAGGCCATAAAGAAATTCAAATTACCATAAGCTCTGAAAAGGCATTCCTCGCAAATTCTGCGTCATCCCCCACAATAATTGGCCCACTATTAAGATAACTTTGTCCGTTTCTCTGAAGCGCAGAATAAAGCCTTCACCAAATTAGCTAGAAAGAAACTTAATAATTGATTATTATTATATTGGTTATTAAGTGATTTTCTAGTAAGGAAATCACACTGACGAAAGCAAACCGAGTTGAAGTAAAATGCATCGCACATAACTTAGACTACTACAAATGATAACGATGGTATCTAACTTAGGGTAGTGTAATTTTCTTCAAACGATAAATTATATTTATTTAATTGGCTTCTCATCTAAACAGACCTCATCATAAATGATGCAGGTAAAAATACTTCAACACACTTCAGATCGATACACATCTCGAACTTTCTGGATACTTGTACTGTTATCCATAAGATATTTTCTTAAGATACAATATATTTCATTATCCCGTATATGGTATTCCCACTATGATCGTTAAGTACAACAAAACACTTATTTCTCCTAGAAGAGCAATCTGGAAGAACTTATTTATGTCCATATATTATTTAGATATATTATCTCAATGCACTTTATCTTTATCTCGAATATCAAGTCACTTGACTTGACTTGACTTTCTCGTTTACCATCGACCGCTCATAAAGAGTACGTCGTTTATGGAGTTAATGCAATACATAGTCGTGTTACAAATGAAAACTGTATCAAGCTTACAATATTTTAACTTAAGTGTAACCTAGTTGTAGCTTTGAGATATATTCTTTTCTTTTTCCCCTCAGTATTAGGGGACAATACATATTGTTCTGATTGTTATATTAAGCAGTATTTCACAAGATATTTCTTACTGTTGTAGAATTATCTTCAAATAATGTGTTACACGAATATTTTTTTTAACTTATTCTGTGTAACATTATAGTTGTCCTTCAAGCAATAACTTTAATGATGTTGCACATACGTTAATTGTAAATGAAGTTTATCTGCTGTGCAGTTTACATTAAAGTGAAAAAAATAACAAGGCTCGTTTCTTTCTCAACAAAACAATTCACAAGATATCCATTTCAATGCTCTATAGAGACATGTTCAGGAAGCAGAAAATTTTGCATGAGATTCAAGGTCATTAGTCTTCATGCAGATACAAGCAATGATAGTTTTTTATGTATATATACATGAACTATTGTATACTAAAAGCAGACATGCCTCAAATAATCATAGTATTTTCTTTATCTTTAAAAAGAAATGGTTAATTAAGTAGACAGTCCGTTGATTAGGTTCATATAATATATTTTTCAAGGAGATTGGCTTTGGAATTGGTAAGCGGTGCAAGGCTTTCAAAAGTGACCTTCTGTTAGCACAGTATTTTGGGCAATACATTAGCACAAGTTTAACATTTTGCTCAGCTAATCTACATTCACACAAAGGAGAAAGACTGCAACCTATTTTACATAAGTGAGATAAAAGGCGTATGTGATCTGTACCAGATGGATCCATTCCGGACAACAGTGAACAGTTTTGAATTCCCATATTCCTTTGCGGATGACGTAAGTGGTAGGAATTTGCCGGGAACCAAAGATCCATGTATGACTCAGCGAGCCCCAGATGGGGAAATATTAGCGACGGTAGCTCTCCTGGTGTCAGGGGGACACAACACCAAACAAAATCGATATTCAGTATTTCGCTTCGACATTAAATGTACAAGCAGTCAATCAGTCGTTGCCTGGAGAGTAGCGTGACAGGTTTGGTTCTAAATTGTTAGTAGAATGCGATAAATATTTTGAATTTCACAATTATATGAGAGCCAAACTTCAAACGTTACCATCTATCATGGCCTAGTGAAATCTAAATTATTTTACGACTCATTTTCAAGCTTGCGATTGGATGAATAGCCAATTGAAACATGTGTTTTACGTATTACGTAACAAAACAAGTGCTTCAATTGGCTATTCACTCTAATCGCAAACAAAGCACGCAACGCAAGCATGCATGTAAATCAGTCCTTACTCCTTCTGTTTTACGACTATAATTAGAACAAAGTACAACAACACAACTCGTATTGCACTTGCTCATGTTTTAAAGAAAAATGTAGGACATCCTTGCAGAAGTAAGCGAACACCTTACCCGTAGGTTTATAGATTCCCTCAAAATCCTTTAACTGACGTCATCAACGCAATGGAATATGGAAAATAAATTTTCTTCACTTGTTGGGAATGGATCCCTCTACGTGACTGCTAATTTTCCCTGTCGCAAGAGGCACTGTAATAGCATGACGTGCCCTGATTGGTTGCGGTTGTCTCTAGCTACCTGGCGATTTCCAATCTTAGTATAACACTGATTTCTCTAAAGGGAAACTCTTTGCTACACCTCCAGTTTTCATCATACACCATTCAGCCAATCAGAGCGGAATGGTTTACCTGTATACATATACGTTGGATCTGTACGAGCTCTGATTAAAGTAAGAACACACACACACAAACTCTATACTTTCTTTTCTTTTTCTAAAGTTCTTACAATGGCTCGAAACTTTAGGTTTATGTTCATATTCTGTTTTCTCAATTATTCAACTTAGAACAAAACTTTTGTTAGATTTGTGTTTAGCGACCTCAATGTATTCCACCACTTTTCATCTAGCGACTTTGAAACTGGCAGCTCCTTTTAATTTCATTAGCTTTTCCATTCTAAGAATTCATGATAATGCCCTAATTAGAGCAGGGATAAAGGAAACCAATTCTAGATTTGCGTTCAGGGACACGGATGCATCTGGCCGCTCTTTAAAGTGGCAGGAGTTTTTCATTTGGTTAGCTTCCTCTATTTAAAGAATTGATGCCCAGTTTCACTTCAGTATACGTTGTCATAGTGACTGCTCTAAGCTTTCTCTATCACGTCTGAAACGGGTCACCGGGTAAAGTTTTAGACCCGGTCACTGGCTCTATGCTTGGGACTTGGCCTGACCCAATGACTCTCAGGGCAAAGCAGAGTTCTCAATTATTTCCTTGTATTTGTGTTTCAGGGGTGACCGGGACCGGATGAGTTACGCCCAGAGCATGGTAAATACGACGCCAAAAATTATAGTTTCCATACCGGGTCAAGCTTCATTCCGGGTCACCTATGTTCAAGTCAGGGCGGGTCAAGTTTCGGACCAGTCTCCGGGTCACCAATGTTCAAGTCAGGCCGGGTCACCTGGTTAACTAATGTGAAACTGTTTCAGCTCTGTATACTATACGTTGATTTATTTAATATTTATTATTATTATTTATTTCACTTCTAATTGCGCTATAACCCAGACAACACACGGACATCCCATGGATATCCTTAGGATATCCTTGACAGACATGTCGGATGTCCATAGGATGTCCGAAAAAGGTCCCGCGGATGTCCAATGGATGTCCGTAGGACATCCATACGCAACTCCTGTAGACATCCGACGGACGTCCTTTTAGGTACGCAAGGGACATTTATAGGAGATGTAGGGATGTCCATCGGACATCCGTACGCAAGGTTTTAGGACATTCTACGGACGTCCTTTTTAGATCCGCAACGGACATTTGAAGGACAAATATGGATATCCATCGGACATCCGTATGCAAGGTTTTTGGACATTCTATGGACGTCCTTTTTAGGTCAGCAATGGGCATTTAAAGGACAAATACGGATGTCATCGGACATCCGTAAGCACGACTTTTCGACATTCTACGGATACCCTTTTTAGGTCAGCAACGTATATTTATAGGGCCTGTATAGAGATGTCTATTGGACAGCAACGAATTCATAATTCCTTTAAATGTCCCATCCAGCCCCGGTAACGGAGAAACAGTACTGCAAAAATGACATGAAAATTTCTATCCCCAACTTGTTTCACGGACGCCGCAAGCGTTCCTTTCATTTAAAAAAAAACAAAAAAAGTATATTCACAATGCTACTTTGAAGGCGCTTACTCGGTCGGTGTTTATTACTTACTCAGATAACTTCTATCACCGGATAAATAAATACAGTACAGCGAATTGGATGGAACACACGACCCCTTGAATTGAATGCAATGTGATCAACACGATGTTACAAATCATAAAATACACGGTATACGCTAAACGTTATTTAACCTACAGAGCATATGTGGACTTAAAACATAAGTGAGCGTCTAACTTACTCTCATTGTGTTAAACACAAATGAATAATATATATCTTAAGACGAATAGCAGTGCAAGAGAGGAAATACTGCAAACCCATCACAATGTGGTAATTTTACATATTTTACAGATAGTTCAGTTGCAGGCCAGGTTCGTAAATCGGACAAATTCTTACAAAAATGAACGCCTATTAAATATGACTTGCAATGTATAGTGTACCAGGGATAATGTAACCTAACCTAACCTGAACAAACTTAACCTAATCTATTCTAACTTAACCTAACCTGAATTAACCTAACTTAAACCTATCCTAAACTAACCTAACCTAAGCTAACATAACCTAAATTAACCTAACCTGAGCTAACCTAACCTAAACTAACCTAACCACATCTCACCTCATTTAACCTAAACACACGTAACCACACTAAACCCTATGTCAGTCAAATGTGTAGAATTTTAAATGCACAAGTTTAAAAAACGATCTAATCTGTCTTTTCTAGCCTAACCTAGCCCTATGTCATTGAAGTGTC
The DNA here is from genome assembly GCA_022664845.1 of Lepisma saccharinum. Classification (NCBI taxonomy): domain Eukaryota; kingdom Metazoa; phylum Arthropoda; class Insecta; order Zygentoma; family Lepismatidae; genus Lepisma; species Lepisma saccharinum. The sequence continues at coordinate 12,127 of JAGDQP010058102.1, forward strand.
TAGAATTTCAAAATGCATAAATACTACGGCGTAAGCGAGATCGTTTGCGAAGATTCCAAGTGGTAAAAGCAATTAAAAGTGATGCATAGAGTGATTTTCATGATATGGGTGTTGGAATGCATATATAGTGAAGAAATACCGGTAAAATGCGTTTGTTATCGTAGCGCTTTAAGTTGTGAGGTAAGGGGGAGAAAAGGAACAAACGTTGCAAGTTTCAACATTCAAGCACTATCTAGCACTATCTAGCACAACATTCCGTCTGACTCCCAGTTGCATTATCTGCACGTCTATGGAACTTAAAAGCGGCCTTGCCGGTAGCGTTCTATAGATAATTCGCTCACCCGGTATAATACAGTAGGTAACGGGTACTCTAAAGGTCAATAATGAAAGCTGAAAATAAGAAAAGACACTGTTGTTTTTAAAAGTTCTTTGTAAATTCAGTAGCGTGTACTGTACTGTATTGTACTTTAACATTATAGTGGTAGACCTA
>JAGDQP010058104.1:0-12616 GCA_022664845.1 Lepisma saccharinum
CTACAAATATTAGTAATGATGTCATTCTTCAAAATTCTGAATGTGAATTCTGATGCACAAGAGAAGTATATTCAAAAAAAAGCCTAATGTAAACAAGATTCCAACTCCTCATACTCGTCTGGTACCGGCTAAAACTTGGCAAAGACAATGGACTCAATTTCATCCTACTCTATCAGGAAATAAACCTACAGCTCCTATTCCTGTTTCACTTGGCTATAAATATAATACAGAAAACAAGCTGTGTTCTGAACAAGTTCACGAATCTGATATTAACGAGGAAGTTCCAGTTGAACATCAGGATAATGGATCACAAGGTAATGATAAACTAAAATTGGTTTCTTTGCATAATACAGCAAGGAATGACGTGACGAATGGCTACCAAACAGAACGGAGAAGACCAACACATTCGGATCTTAATGACTGCCCGCCAATGTTAGGACCACCACCATGTGTTATTAGTCCTATACTACTAAATAATACTATTCGTAGCTTACTGGTTACTGTATCAAGCATTTTGAATACTTGTACAGACGATCTTACATATCCAAAAGCACAATTAATGATATTACGTCGTCGAGCTTTGATGAACGATTTGACTTTGATGTCAGGTGATTAAAGAAAAAAAAAGTGGACATGCGTAAAATAATTTAAGTTTCTTGTTCTTTTATTTTGTGTGTGTGTGTAAATTTCGGGTCAAAGCTTTAGATACATGCGTATAATTCATTGGAATGTTAAATCTTTTGCAGCTAGGAAAATCTTTATTCAAAAACTAATTTTGGAACAATCCCCTCAGGTGCTTTGCTTGTCTGAAATTTGGGGGAAAGAAAAGTAAAGTTTAGCCATCCCCATTACAATTTCATCACTAATACATATGATGAGAAATTAAAAGGAGTAGGTATACTTATTCATAAATCTGTAATTTGGGACAAGATTGAAATCCCCAGTAATTTCTCTCTTACATTGAAATACGACCTAGAAATTTGCGGATTTACAATTAAAACAAAATTCGGTCCTATTACTGTCTTCTCTCTGTATATTCCGTCTGGAAAAGATAAAAACAAAATTTTATCTGAAGAGCTTCAACAACTTACAACTTTAACTTCTGATCGTACATTCTTTCTGGGAGACAATAACTGTCATTTATCAGAAACGTCCTATAAATTAACTTGCCCCTTCGGAAAAAAAATAGAACATCCCTTTATACTAATGATTTTGTTCTCCTTAATGACGATAGTGTTACCCATAGACCGGCCAATGGTACCTGTCCTTCAGCAATTGACTTAGCTATTTGTTCCAACTGGCTTGCCAATAATGTTACATGGAATACAGCAGAACATAAGTACACTAGTGATCATTATCCATGCATAGTAGCCTTTATTCATACAGTTACAAAATAACTTATCCCTTACGAAAATGGAAAACTTCTTTAGCAAATTGGTGCAAATACAGACGGGTACTAACTTCTTTATTAGCTGATAATGCAATTAGAAACAGAAAGGGAGTTCAGGAGCAATACTCATTTTTCATATATTTAATTGTAACTGCTCTAAATTCTTCCTGCCCTTTAGTTACTAAAACCAAATGTAATCAAAGTCACGTACAAAATTTCAGATGGTGGACACCTAGCTGCCAAGTGCTCTGGAATGAGGAAAAGCTAAGCTATTTTACTTCTTTAGGAAACCTATCTCGGGAAAATTTTATTCATTGTAAGTGAATGACAGCAAAAATGAGGCGTAAAGTCAAACAAGAAAAACGTAAAGCATGGCAGAATTCTTGCGGACAATTACAACCTAGAACTCCTATTGGCCAAATTTGGAATGTCCTAAGACGAGTTAAAAATACTAACAAAGTAACCCATCATACATATGACACTAATTGGCAAGAACAGTTTACAGAAAAATTTCGGAATGTATGTTTTCAAAATCAAAATCAGACCCCTGACCTTGATTTTGTGTGGGCGACTTCCAGTACGGCTGGGAAAGCCTTACATACTCTAATATCTGTCCAAGAATTGCGAACTTTTGTGGAACTTACTTTCTTCCCGAAAGGGACTCCTATACATAGAAGGAGCTATACATCAAACAATTCGTATCAATGTCGGGATACCGTGTTCTTGGTCCTCTTATTTTTAACGCATATCTTTCAGATATAGACAAAATTATTCCTACCCCCTTCAGTTTTATCTTGTATGTGGATGATTTTTGTGTAATGGTACCGGAAAAAAATGATTACAATAATTGGTTTACCAAACGTGAAACCCTCATACAGACAAGTACTCTATAATTACTTTCTTACCTCCATACAGTAGATACAAACGACCGAACTTTCCACGATTAACTTTGATACCTATTGTGAATCGAGTAAAATACTTACGAATTACCCCTGATTCAAAATTTAACCTGAATGCGCATGTGAATTTAATTCTTGCTAAAGGGAACAGGATATTAAACATTTTAAAATCAATTGCAACTACAAAATATGGTTGTACACAAACTATTCTTTTACTTTTTATAAAAAATTACTTCTTACCCAATATTGAATATGGCTTATCAGTTATACATAACCTAAACAAAAAATTGTTAGAAAAACTTGATGCAATTTGCAGAAAGGCACTAAGAATTGCTCTTGGTGCAATGAAAAATAATCCGAATATCCCTACCTACTTGGAATCACATATATCAAATGTACAGACAAGGAGATTAAGAGCTGCGAGTAACTTTCTTATGAAACAAATTAACAAACCGTCACATCCACAATATACTTGTATAAAGAAGCGGTCCGGCTGTATGAAAAAGGGTTTACGAATACTAGAAACAGTTGGATATATCTAACAGAGCAATTCAAAGATTATATTAATTCCATATATAGACCAAAGAAGGAACTTCTTTACAAAATTCAGTGCCCTTTAGAAATTATCCCAGATGTATATTTTCCTAAATTTACTACAATAGCAGAATAGAAAGAAGAAATGGGCTGAATTTTACTTTATTTACTGTGACGGCAGTAAGGGATCTGAGACAGCTTCATGCTCACTATTGGATCCACAGAAACAATATTCTTTGAAATACAGATTAGATCCAATTTTTAACTTCTGTTACCCTGAGAGTTATGGAATATTTAAGGCGTTAGGCTATTGTATGCTCCTGCGGGCAAAAAAAAAACAACTCATTTTGACAGATTCACAAAGCTCTCTCAAATCCCTTCAAAGAACATACCAACAAATGTTTCATTCACACCCAATAATTTATGATATCTTAGAGCTGTATTATTTAAACATGAAATTAGGTAAACTTATTTATTTTAGTTACCTGGGCTCTCACGGGAAAGTACAATGTTATGGTAATCAATTATATTCACCCTCTGTCGTAGATACACTAGCAAAGGAAAGCTCTGCATTACTATCAATAACGAATGCACGGAGATATTGGCCAGATGTTCTAACACCAATGCTAAAACAAATTAACAATGATTGGAAACTAAGAGCCATTAATGAACTCCATAACACTAACTCTCCTTTCAAATCTTACTTTAATGACCGAGTATCGAAACCCTGGTTTCATCACTTTAATATTTCTAGAAAAATCGTTCCTACTTTAATCAGAGCTCGTACAGATCACACACGCCTTTTATCTCACTTATTTAAAATAGGATGCAGTCATTCTCCTTTATGCGAATGTAGATTAGCTGAGCAAAATGTTTTAAGCATGTGCTAATGCACTGCCCGAAATACTGTGCTAACAGAAGGTCACTTTTGAAAGCCTTGTACCGCTTACCAATTCCAAAGCCAATCTCCTTGGAAAATATTATACGAACCTAATCAATAGACTGTCTACTTAATTAACAATTTCATTCTAAAAATAAAGAAAATACTATGATTATTTGATGCATGTGTGCTTTTAGTATACAATAGTTCGTGTACATATACATAAAAAAATCATTGCTTGTATCTGCATGAAGGCTAATGACCTTGAATCTAATGTAATATTTCTCTATAGAGCATTGAAATGGATATCGTGTGAATTGTTTTGTTGAAAAAGAAACGAGCCTTGTTATTTCTTGCACTTTAATGTAAACTGCACAGTAGATGAATTTCATTTACAATTAACATATGTACAATATCATTAAAGTTATTGCTTGAAGGACAACTACAATGTTACAGAGAATAAGTTTAAAAAATATTCATTATTTGAAGATATTTCAAGATATCAAACACATTATTTGAAGATAATTCAATAACAGTAAGAAATCTCTTGTATGCTGCTTAACATAACAATCAGAACGATATATATTGTCCCCTAATACTGAGGGGAAAAAAGAGAAAAGAATATATCTCAATCTCTGACTTAGCTACAACTAGGTTATACTTAAGTTAAAATATTGTAAGCTTGATAAATTTTCATTTGTAACACGACTGTATTGCATTATCTCCATAAACGACGTACTCTGTATGAGCGGTCGATGGTAAACAAGAAAGTCAAGTCAAGTCAAGGTGTAGTCTCATTCTTGCCAATAAAGTTCTCTTCGGGATCTCTTGTCTTCTCCATTTGTCTTTCGTTGGTTGATTTCATAATCTTGCTATTTTTGCCTTTGGTCCAATTTGCCCTCATTTCCCTTATTTATTTTAAATAAAGTACGTTTTCTGCGATAAATAAAGGAGGTTAAATACTTGATTCTATGATAGTTTTGATTTTAAAAACTAGTAGAACATTTTACATTTGTAATATATTTGATTTTAGAGAGATTGAGAAGAAAATATGAGAAGGAATGAGAACTTTTTAAGTTAAAGAAATCTGAGTTTAGGCTGCTGATGGATTAGGGATTTGTTGTGTGCAGAAGACTACTTTGAAAGAAATGTTTGATCTGGTTTTAAGATTGAAATTTCTTGATATGAGTATCGCTATTCGTTTGGAAGTGGATTTATTAGGTGATAGTTTCATTAGTTTAGTCTCGAGATTTATTAAAATCTTTACAATATTTATTTAATCTTAAGGATTCAGATGAGTTCAATTGGTAGTTAAAAATTCTAATAATGAAGTAGAAAGTCACGTATTTATTTTAATTATAATTGAATTTTGTTTTTCTTAAGAACATTAAGTAATATGTATCCTATTTTAAGAGATGAGTTGTGTAATAAAAATTCTGTACAAAGTGGTAGAGTTTGATAAATTTTGCATAATGTATGTATTAGCTGGTTATGACCTTTCGTATGTAGTGGGCATTGAAAAAGGAAATGATTGATGTATTCAGTAATTATAGGAGAACAGTCACAAAAAGGAGTGTCAGAGAGTTTAATTTTGTAGAGATGTGCTTTGATTGTTACATGTTGAGATCGTAATCTATTTAATAAAGTAGTGCATTGTCTATTGATTTTTTGTAAGTCGAAAACCAGGGTTTATGTTTGTGTGTGTTGATGAAAGGTCTGTTTAATTGGGATACTAATTGAGGAGTTTGGGTGATCCAAGGTTGTCAGTATTTTGTTATCTTTTGCTTAACTATGGGCATGATATCGGTATAGTGAATTTTTGTTATTAACATTTGGTAGTTGAATAGCTGTACGAGCAAAATTATAGACAATATTGTTCGCTTTTGAAAGATGGTGAGATCTTATAAAAGTTATATCTATTTCTTTACATTGTTTATAAAGTAATTGTAATGAATATAAGGTGTTAATTACATAAGGGTTAATTTTGAAGAGTTTGTGGCTAGAGAATTGAGTGCATGAATTGCCGATTGTGAGTCTGTAAGGAGTAAAATTTTGTTTTCCTTTAAGGTCCAGGCATATTTAGTTGCGAGGTATATGCCTTGTATTTCTGACGTAAATATAGAAGCTGTTTCCGGTAGATGAAATTGTTGTTTGAAGTTATATTTCAGGTCATATAGAGCGATGCCAAATCCTTGTTCTGTTTTAGATCCGTCTGAGAAGATGAAGTTGTATCCTTCCCATTTTTATAGTATTCCTGCACGAATTGAAAGGCAGTTATAGAAGTATGAGCACGTTTTGTTGTGATAAAAGGAAGTATGAAGATAGGATTACTTTTAGTGCCTATTATGGTAGATATTTCATCTTGATAAATGGAGTAGAGTTGATACCAAATGTTTATACGAGGATTTCTTTGGTTTGCTATTCTTCCTAGTCCATTACGGTAAAATTCTAAGACATTATTTTATGTGGATGAGAGATATTTTCTATATTTGATTCATCTTTTAGAATGGATTTGAGTGTAAGTACCTTTTTTCGGTTTCTTAAAGGGTATTCACCGGATTCAGAGTAAACCAATAGATTAGGGGTACTAGCCATTAAATCTAGACATCGTTTTAGGAGTTTTCGCGCCAAAACAATCATATCACACAGAATCCACAGAACGTCGGTCACTGTTACGGATCAAAGTTTTGTCACTGTATCATCTCATAGAGTGTATAAAAATAGAGAGACCCTAAGGTTGGTTTTATCTGCTCTAGGTATCATCCCTCGTAGCAAACGTATCGAACCTATGGTGTCACTTCTTGTTATCCTTTACCTAAGTGTAAAATACATTGTTGACACTCTAAAAATGCTGCGGTTACAGGGACAATACGAGCGAGTATTGTTAAGCAAATTATCGTTGTCGAATATAATCATATTTGTGACTTGTGACGTGTCGGCAGTTACAATAAATATTGATGAACATTGTTAAGTGCATATTGTTAAATGTACCCTATTTTAACCACATTATTAACAATACTGATTTGTTAGCGCGGAACTAACAATACATTATTGTTGATTTAAATATATTCAAAGATTAATGTCTTACGAATGCGTACAACTTTACCATACTTCTTGTTACGGGATAACAAAGAAAATTTGGTCGTCATATTTATCATCACAACAACAGAAAAAAATGAAAAGTTAATACAAACACACCAACGTTGACCTTTATGATGAGTTCTGGATGATAATTGTGTTGATGTAGATGACGATTAACATTTAAATGACATTAATATTTAAATGTGTGATAAAATTTACCGTGGTGAAAATGCGTATTTGTACTGTTTATAGTTGTAACACCGCTTTTAAAAGAGAAAAACATAGAAACTGTAGGCTTATTGTTTTTATACAATCGGGTTATACTTTGTCGAATTAAACGTAGGATTCTTCTTTTTATACACTGACGCATGTTTAACAAATTTACTTAAAGGACTTTGGAAAGAATGCCACATGAATATTTATTCTTTGCAGATATTAGTGTGAGTCGTATATTACAAGTAATAGTAGAGGTATTTCCCTATATCTTAAGACTTTTAAAAGACGAACATTGCAGTTCAAACCTACTGTCCCGCGAGGCGGACGTCAGTTTTCCAGTGGGAAAGTTTTTGTTGATTTGCGGTGATAATATCACTGCAAAATATTAGCAATACAAAGACAAGTTGTTGTAAAACTTACAATATCAATAGGGATAAAGCTACTACATTTTGGATGGATTTATTGTATATTCAACAATAAAGTATTGTTAGTTCGCGTATTGTAGGCTGTTGAGAACAACAATGACAGTATTGTTAAACTAGGAAAACACGCTTAATAATAAAAGTTTTGTAAATGCAACCATAAAAAGTACTGGTTCCAAAATAACCACATTTTATGGTCCAGTTGACCGTAATATCGTTATATCTACTATATTTTTTAGGGTGCATGCACGTAAGCACAGTCATCGGTGCACGTCCGACGTGCGAGTAGCCACTCCGAATTTTATAACGTAATGCTGGATCCACTAATCAAATCTATTATGTGAATTCAAAATGGGTTACTTTCTTTTTGTCTCAAGTTAATTTAGATGCTGTACCAAATATACGGATGTTGATTGATATCTTTGTTCTGAGCATTCCTGGTTCAAATGCATTTGTTGAGAGTTTTATCAATTCTTAGAAACAGACGGAGAGATAATATGAATATATTTTCAGCAACCATGGTAATCAAAAATTAAAATTGAATCAAATTCTGATGATAGTTGTCATGAATCCCATGACTTGATTAACGGAGACTCAGCATTAGTCGGAACTGTTAAAGGTGAAGTGAAATATTAGCTAATGTAAATAAAAACAACAGAAGTATAATGAATAATGCATGCAAATTTAAATATGTAGCAGTTTGCTAATTATTATAATTTAAGTGTTTAAAATTCGATTATGTTACCTTGATTTTCCTTTATTTATTTTCTTGCTTTGTAGTGTCGCGAGAATTGCTTAACCATCAGAATGCTGAAATTTCCTTGAGTTAACAGTCGTGACCTGTCTCGTATTAACATTCAAAAAGCCTGGCAACTCTAATATCTTTGTTTAAAGGAATGACATCACGTGTGATGCAACCTATAGTTAGTTCTAAAAATGTTGTGGTAACCCAACAATAACTAGTTTAATTAACAACAAAATATGAAGTAAGCGATGAAGTGTGATGAACTGAAATGTAATACTAGAAAACGCTATCAACAATAAAATAGACAAATATCGTGCAAATAAGCAATCTATCTGACAACAAAACATAAGCTCGAGATAAAGAATGAAAGTCTCTAGGAAATTAATGTCATCTAAAAGTACAATGGAGTGGATGAAATTTAAACGGAGAACAATCGTCGAAGTAAAGGAAAATCAGGATCTCAAAAGTACAAAATGACAATGAAAATTACATATGACAAATATAAAGAGAAACATAAACATTATCAACTAAAGAATCAACGGAATGGAAACTTTAATAGCTATCCGCGTGAACTAAGAAAGAAAGAAAGGATTGTTGGTGTATTATGAAACATGGTTTAAGCAATAACAGTGACTGAGTTCTATATGCAAATGCGAACCGGTAGTAAGTTCAAGTAAAAGTATTTGATCTAGTCTTCAGATAAGTTTCCACAATCTTTCGTACTACAGTAAATTCATACGTATAACTATTATACCTCCCTCTAATATTACCTCAGCTTACGTCGGGCGTGATTATTCTGAACGAAGAAAGTTGCAGGTCCATGAATCGGAATCATGGTAATGTTACGTCATGGTGACATATTTATTTACATATTGCCATTGAATTTTTGCTACAAGAATCACAAACAGTATGCCGAGTGAGCGATAGTGAACGAAGATGAGTTAAAAAGTCAGATTACGTATATTGTTTCATTATACGCGAAGCAGACTAGAGTTGTGGCTGCTCCGTTTATGGTTTAATGAATGGATAGTATAGTGTACATTAGCGGTAACACTTAGAATAATTGCACATATTTATCTGTGATTAACTCAGAGTAGAATAAAATTTGTGACTGTTCATATTGCTTGAATAAGGTTCGAGAAGGGTTAATATGAAGAATTAATGTCGTACACTTTGTGCACAATAGAAAATTGAGAAACCGACGATACAATTTTCCTTTGCCGATAAAAAAAGAAAGTATTTATATGTCATGCAGTCAAACAGTTTAGCAATTTGTCAGATGTTCTGTACTGGAACCGAATTACAAATGTGTACGGATATGATTAAAGTGTCCGGGATTAACTTCTCAAAAATATTGTAGCCCTAAATACAGCCGTACCTGTTGATATTCTCAAATATAAGCCAGATGGAGGAAATCCAGTATTGCGTTTATATGCTTCACAATTCCGACTCACTGCTTTAAGTAACATTGATTCGATTATGTTAGAGTGATGTCAAGTTCGTAACATTATTACTTGGAGCAACGAGTCGAAACTATGAGCTTCCTGTAACCCGAAAAAAGAAAGGTTGGATATAATAAAATGTTCATGATTAATACATTAAAAGAACCTAGATTTCATATTGTTGTCAGAAGATATAAGGCTTGAATTAGTTTCAGTTACGTTATATTGGTTATTTCTTAGAGAATGCATTGATTAATGCTGTCTTAATTTTGTACAACCAGGAGTTGAATTCTTGCTGTATGATTTCCTATGGTGTGATCAGAATAGTGCTGCGTCAGTCATTCCACCGAGCTTGGGTCGGTCGGTGAATGCTTTGCCACGGGAGCAGTCGATTAGACAAAGCGGCAGCGTTAGGTTGTTACTGGCTCAGCATCGAAATCTCAGTGTAATAAACTGTTGTGATAATTAGATAGCAATTGGCGAATCACATGTTTAGGCAATAAGGTGAAATCATTGAATACTTGCCATGAGTTTCCCTACTTAGCATCTCAGGGCTGGACTAGCCATTTCGGAGCATGGATAAACTGCTAAGATTACCCCTCGGTGTTTCTATATCATTTTAGTAGTCCCTAGGTAAGTGTTTAGTGTGTGAGTTATAAGTCCAGAGATCGACGTATCTTGCTTGTCAAGAGTGAGTGTTGGATGTTGTTTGATGTCTCTACTACCATTCGAGGGATGATCTCAGTTCCATCCGGGCATTAGGACAGTTTCTTGGTACTGATCATGTGGAGGAAAGTTTTACGGGAGAAAGTTGTAGTTTCTTCTTTTCTGGTTTCATCGTTGGCACATTGTAGGAGTTACCGTCGCGTTTAAACTTCATCGATAGTCGTCTGTTTTAAAAATATTGTGGTAGTAGAGGGAATTGTTTGGGAGTGGACTTATTTTTCTAATTTAATTCTTAAAGTTTAATAAAAAGTGTAATAGTACAAGATGTGTTTATATACCGAAACATTGGAGCTGCAGAGGGAGAATTAGGTGAAAGAATATGTGTGTGTTGTGCAAAGTAACAAGACATTTCCACCAATAAATAATCTTTTTCGCATCCGGAGAAACGCGACGAGGTGAACAGTATCCAGATTCTATGCTATTTTAAATTGTGCTTTTTTGTGTATCGTCATTTTACTAACTACTTGGCAGAAGCTTTGACACTATGCAGATAGATATAAAGGTACACTGATGAACAATAAACTGAATACTAAGAATAGCAAAACAGTGTGTGTGCTTTTCAATGATATTTTATACGAAGTTGAGTCATATGTTCGTAGCGATATCATAGATAATGTGCAGCACCCGCCTCCCCCTGTACCACAGAAGTCTATTCGGCGAAGTACATCCCATCACACTGTATGGTCCTTCTCCAACGTTCCACCAGTGGCACAAGCCCCTGACGATACCAGGCTGCAGGCTTTGAAACAAAGAAGTCAGTGATTCCAGTTGTCACATCATCCAGGGAATGTAATTATTTGCCCTGCAGGAAGTGTGCCATGGAACGAAACAGATGAAAATCAGATGGCACAAGGTCGGGATTGTAGTGGGTGTGTTGTAAAATATCCACGCTTTCCATGTCCACAATGTGCTGGCGGACTCTTCTTGACCTGTGGCATGGAGCGTTGTAAAATTGGAGCCGCAGTCGCTTTCGGTTCACCAGTGCTGGATAACGACGGCGTACAATGTCGTATACCTGTTGCAGCTGTTCAGCATACAATGTCCCATCTACGGAACGACCATGTGGAACGAGCTCCCAGTGCACCGGACCTTCGAAATTCCACCACACACACAGAATTGTCTTCTCTTCAAACTGCCGTCTTTGAACCACTGGCTCCACCTCGGTACCTGGTCGAAGCCATTGTTTCCCGGTGTCAGGATAACGAAGAAAGATCCACTTTTCATCATTCGTGATGATCCCCGCCAAAACCTGTCGTCAGTTAGTTTCGAAGCAGTTCTTCACACAGGGTCACACATTGTTGAGTTTGAGCGGAAGGAAACCATGGGGAACCATTCTCGGTTACCTGGAGCGAAACCCAAGTAGATGCAGATGACGAACGGCAGTGGTTTGTGATGTCTGGACCTCATCTGCCAGCTGACGGGTACTGGTTCCTAGGTTTCCTTCAACAGCGTTCAGGAGGGCATCGATATCCGTCGTCACAGGGCGTCCACCCTTGGCTTGTCATCGAGACTGGTGTCACCAGACCGAAAACGTTGAAACCACTTTCTAGCTGTGGACGGGTGGACAGTATCTTCACCTTCTACGGCACACATTTCTTTGGCTGCTGGTGCTGCATTCAACCCCTTTTTCCGGTAATGGCGCAGAAGCACACGACACACAAGTTTCTCCTCAGCCATTGTCCTGCCAACTGCGTATTCAACGCGTAGTTCCTCCAACACACAGCGCTGTGATCAGACAGACACGTGACACGCTTTCTGCCACCACCACCTTCACCTGTTCTACACGTTGCACATGGTTTTCCGGCATCGAGTGGGCGGGGCCACCCAACGCTACGAACATATGACTCACCCTAGTATATCTGAACATGGAACACACCTTGAATAAAAGCATGTAACTAAAAAAATGATGGTTGAGCGAAGGCATATTTGCTTAAGTAGAACTATTTTCATAACTGTGAACTACACAGAAAGAATATTTATCAACAAGTAATCAAATATTTGTTAAGATACGCTCATACAAGTATTTATTTTATCCAAACAAAGAATTTTTAGGAGATTTGGTTGCCATTAATGTAAAATAGAATATAAAAAGTATAAAAATCTAAGGAACAAGGTAAGAACACAGGTCTCCCAACGCGAAGTTTGCAGCACTACATAATAGCGACATTAAGTCAACTAGGTATTACCTTTTGCTGTTTAAGTAGTGAAAACTATTTTCAGTATGAACCTTGGAAGAATAAGAAACCACTTTCATTCGAAAATTATAAACATATATCTGGTG
>JAGDQP010058106.1:0-12616 GCA_022664845.1 Lepisma saccharinum
TTTAGATTGTAAGTAAGTACAGCTTTTGAAATAGTGGCAATTGAAACTATATTTTTAGCAATATCTAAAAAGTTGCTAGTTGTTTGGGTTCAAATTAGATCCCATTAAGTTTTTCATATTCCAATTATTTAATCTATTTAAAAGCTTACAATCCTGGAATTTAAATGGTGATGTGTTGACTGAGAACTACTTTAAAATTAAATATATTTTAATAGATGAAACTAATTTGTTTGAAGTTAACAGAAATAATAGTAGGAACATGAAGTTCATTTCCATTGTCCATAAGGAGATTTTCTGAGGATTTTATCCAAAAAGTTGACAAAAACGAATACATTCAGCCGAAAACCATTTCGGTTGAGAAGTAATATTCGGTTTGATTGAAATTCGGACTATTATTTTGAACAGAAAAAACTACATCAGGAAACGCTCCACTATTCCAGTTGTGAATGAAATATAGCTTTTAAGAGTTTTCCACTTCAATATGCTATTGCTAGTTTCACTTGGACCAAACAATAACTATCGTTTATTTAAATTTTCCGAGTTACTTTTGCTACATATATGAAGACCTTGGGGGTTATTTAGGTTTTAAAGTGCATTTATCGCTAAGTAGAAAAGCGAGTTTACATAACGGGAATCGCAAATGATGATGAGGGTATTATGGCGGAAATTATTTGTACAAGAAATTATATGCGACATTTGACAGGTTTGTGGTAAGTATCAGACAATTCTGGAGGTAATTAAAGAGTTCGACAACAATAATATTTCACGCACTAAATCAATAATTATGAAAGCTGTACCTGCAATATCTCCTTTATATACATATAATCGTTGTGAAAATTATTTTAGTAATGTTAGATACGCTGCCATATTTAAAGCTAAAGCATAGATCACGCCTACAACTACCGAAGTGTTAGTATGTTTTGGCATTGTGTACTTGTCTCGACTTGTTTTTAATGTATGTGACGCCATAAGTAAAAGTAGATATTGTCCTTGTCACTCTTGAGTAATGGTTATGCTATTCTGAAACAAAATAAATATCGTGACCAAATTCACTGACCGATGTAAAATGGTCCTCTTCCTCGTTACTCTTTTCACATTAAATCCAAACATAGGTAAAAAGCAATTGAACAATACTTATTTTGAACCAAGCTAACGCGAACTCAATCGTAGTTTTTGATCAGAGATTATTCTTAGGTTTGTTGTAGACTTCATTCAATACTTGTACATTTTAATTTAATTTCATAAATACCCCTAAAGAAGAAAAGAAAACGCCATCTTAAAATTACACAGCACACTTCGTTTGTCCTAACAAAAATGTTCCTTCTAGCAATTTGATAAGAATCGTAGTTTTTTTTTTTTTTAGATTTTACGTTATATCATATTTATGTTTATCATATGATAAAAGGAGAAGGTAACCTATTTGGTTCAATACGAAAAATCAACCTTATAATCTCACTCTTCACTTTTATACTTGGGAACCAATGTCGTTAATTGCAAGAACTAGTTATGATTGCAGGTTTGGAACAGATAATTATCAGAACTCATATACTACTGCCATTCATTCAGAAATAGGAATTCGATTGACAGTTTTGGAAGAGAAAAAAAACATACCTTCTTAATAGAAAACGTATATCACACAAATGCATTAGGCTAATTTTAATTCAAATTCCACAACAATATCGAATGAAAACTTTTACAGTTTACATCCTCAAAGAATAGAAAATTTTAATAGTAGGGAAAATAATTTACGAAATATAGTTAAAAAATTTCACAGTGCGAATTTTATATTTACCCTTATTGAAGTATTATTTTACAGACTGTATGATCTTAAGAGGGCTTCTCGCTCCATCCCCCCAATTATTAACAGTGTTAAAATATTTCAAAAACTAAGAGTGTTATAAAAATGTAAGTTCTTAGCGCACTAAAAATTAGAAATTAGTATGAAAAACAATGCACAGCGATCTCGAAATCTTGTCGATTGTTGAATGCTGAGACTTCAATTAAATAATGACACCATATTCTTTGAAAACGTATCACTCACCAATGGACAAGATCTCGAGATTGCTATATATTGTATTTCATAGTAATTTCTAAGTTTTATTGCGCTATGAACTTACATTTTTTACATTACTCTTAGTTTGTGAAATATTTTGATAAGAGTTTAAAAATGGGTGGTTGGAGCGAGGAGCCCTCTTACACCTTATTAATATATACAACTCCTATATGTTAATAAGGTGTAGACATATTGTTCTGAACATGTGTAACCGAATACAGGTTTTCAATAATTGTCTAAAGTTGTTGTAAAACCGTAATGGCTTTCGGTACAACTCTCTTTAACATATTGTTGAGGCCCACGATGGCTCAGTTGGTAGAGCGCTCACTTTTGGTGCTAGGGGTCGTCTGATCGATCCCTGCTCATGCCATGTGGGCTTTGCGGTGGACAAACAACGTGTGCGTGGGTTTTGTTGAGGTGATCCCGTTTCCTCTCACTTTCTTCAGTCCACCAATTCATCTCATCACCATCCATACGGCCTGTGCCATAGTTGCCTAAAGGTCTTAAAATAAATTCAATTTAAGATATTGTTGTAATGTAAAGTTTGCATTAATTTTCATTCTAATGTATATAAGTAGCTGTACTTACTAATTTGTTCCTTACACTGGACGTACGTTATGCAGTCACCACTTTGATCATCACGTATGTAACCTCGTTGACAAATGCAGCCTGGAATACATGTATTGTTGCATGAGTGGCAATTCATTGAACGTATTTCCGAACATTGTAGTTGGCATCCAGCTCTACATGGATCAAAAACTTCATTCGGCTTTGTGCATTCTATGAGAATAAAAATAATAAAAGTATAGAAATAAACTTATTGATTTTTAATTATTTATAGGCCTGCTCTCGTATTTATGGGCCTGCTCTCATATGCTGAACATGTGTTTAGCAATAAATTCTTATTTGAAATGAGATTTTGAATTACGGTGTTGTAATATTTACAGAACAATGATGAAATTCTCTTAAGCATGTTATAAAATGATTAACGCTCTTGGTTTAAATAGATTCAGGTACGCTTGTGGAAAAAGGTACGCGACACATGGCTCATATCAATAATATTAGTACTCTATATCAAGCAGAAGAAACAGTGTCAAAATGTTGTATATTAAGCTCTCCTAAAGAAACAGTTGGCAGTAAACGTCGTATGGTAGTCCAATATTTTAACTACAATAGTGGGAAATATAAACTATCATTTTATAATTTTATAATTGTATAATTTACACATAAATACTTACCAGAAAAGAGGTACCGGCTCTTTACGGATAGTTTTGCAAACAAATTTGTGTTACGAAGTAACAATACGAAAAACTACTAATGAGAAAATTAATGAATATAAAATTAAAAATGTTGCACAACACGGTTTTAATAATTTGGCTTTGCAATTTACAACAGTACGTTATACCCGAAGAATGTGTGCATTTGGTGTCGGAAACACCATTGTTCTCAAATATTTATAATAATATATTCCCCATAAATTGGAATGCGTTGTTGTGTGTGATGCGGAGTTTCTCATAGCAATAGTAAAACGAAGTGCGTAAGACATTTGAATACATAAGTTATTAAGATTATAAGGTTAAAAAATGAATAAACATATGTTAAAAGAATTGTTTAACAAATCCGGCAAACCGAGATAGGGCAGTTTTATCGCCCCAACGGCTTTTATGACTAGCCGGAAGGAAATCCATAAATTTATCACGTTACGACTTTTGATAACTGAACCGGGAGATGCCCAGTTTTCCTAATGTCCTAATGTCCAATGGATACTTCATTATCGATTGGTACATTAGTATTCAAGAAACTCCTTGGGTACTTGAACTCCTTGGATCATTGAGTAACTTCAAAATAACCAGCATTATCATATGGTGTCGGTAGTGATTCAAATGGGCTGCTGCTCCCTTTTCGATATGATAGTGCAATTAAAAAAAAATAACTTCGGGTTATCTCATTGCACGGACCGCAAAATGCAGCTGTCAAAGTTAGTGCCCAGTTCTGCAGGAAGTCAAAACCACAAACAATGCCGAGACTGGACCGTAGACTACTAGGGGAACGACAAAATAACCAGAACGGACCTAAAGGTGGGTACTCTGAACTGTAAACCATTTGCAAGGAAACACATGCTAGATGGATTTGAGAATGAACTTCCAAGGATTACTTGCAAAGTCATAGGTTTGTCAGATATGTGAAAGAAGAATGAAGAACAGTTTGTCAGAAAACACGCTCTGCTCAAGAGAAACATAAAATGTCGAACCAACAGGTATAAGCTTTCTAACAAATTAAAGCCTGAAGGTACGGAATAAAACTTGTTGGTTCTTCTCAAGGGTAGTATGAGATGGTTCTCAGCTGATACGTTATAGACTTTACTTTAAGATTTGTAGATAACTTATCTTCAACTATCTTATAGCATATGATTCAGAAAACTTCAAAACATATTATTTATATAACTGAAAATAGAGTAAGTCAGGGCTCTAACTTACACTAACTACACATACTTGTTTTGGCTTTGACATGAAAGAGGATATCTAAAATGGATATACATTTTCTTCATATAAAGTTTTAATGTATTTTAACAGAAGAGAACATGCACTTTTCAATATAATTCTCCCGAAAAGAAAACAATCAAAAACTATGTACATTGCTATCGAGGCAACGCTATGGGCTTTCCAAATACACGCATCTAAAGTTGCACTGTTCTACGTTTGGCATCTCAACTGGCACTGAGTTAAAATGAGATGTCGTACAACAATCTGCTCGAAATTAACAATATAAAATTATAAAAAAAATAACGCTATTACAGGCGAATATTAACTGTTTTGTCCATGTTCTTCGCATCAAACAAATGAAGATGCCCTTTAAAAAAAAAGTTAAACTACATGTCATTGAAATTCTTTAATGATTAATTGGAACAAGATAAAACTAATATAACATTCGATCATAAACACTATAATTCAATTCGTCAACTTTCTTTGATGTTCTCTCTCCTTGTTACGCTGTATTATCACTCCGCAACCTTAATATTATTATTTTTGTTGTGAAGTTATCATAAAACATTTCACAGATAAAATATCCGCCATATAATGACTAAAAACAAATAATTTTTATTTGGATAATACTAGAGAAACTTCTAGAATTTCGAAGCAATCTTCCGAGAAAGTCCGGCTTATTTTCTGGGGTTTGCAAGGTATTTCCAAAGGTCTTTTGGAACTTCCACTATGTTCTTTTTTTGTCTTTTTTTGCGATACATTTTACAATATATGTCATTAATTGGTTCACACTCTTTATCATTACAAACAATAATTCCACACGTCATAGGTTTGATGTCTGCTCGTGATCACTTTCCTGGATGTATGAATGGGAAAGTAATGGTCAGGGTCAATGCACCGTATTACATTCGAGTGGCTAACAGAGGTTAGCCAATTTAAGTGCTGTAAATTTCAGTCCTATGGTCGGCAGCAGGCCTTGAACCTAGATACCTTCTCATCTGTACTAAATCCTATGATCGAAAAAAATAGATCGCATATACTGAGTCAGTATTTGCATAAAGATTTATTTGAGGGGGAAATTCCTCCCGGGTAAGATTGCTACAATAGGTGTAATTCCAAACTGTCATCTCAGATGGAAAAAATATACCGTGTAAAAGAACTATTTAGTATCTTCTCTAAGATGCTGTAGTGGATGTTGGGTAATCTGTCACATACTGACGTAGGAAGTCCTTCCAATGCAAAATATATTCTTGCCTACCTTGAAATAATTTCCTCTAAAACATTTGAGGAGCTAATTTCCAAACAGCACTTAGATCATGTCTTTGTAATTTTACAGGGGAAACGAAAAACTGTTATCTTTGTAGTTTCTCTTTCAATGTAACAGTTTTCATCGGTATATGTTTTGTATAAAGTAGAGGTAAAAGTACGCCGAAATGTACATGAACTTGACGATTTTCTAGCAGGTAACAATAATTCGTTTTCGCCAAGTTGATATCTCAAACAAATTCCATTTTCCGAGTTACTTCTCGCAAGAAAAAGTGTGGTTGCACAACCAACAGGAGTCAGAGCTATTATCCGAACCTCAATGCATTCAACGACATATTGATTTATTTGTTATCAATTTGAGGAATGTCATCGCAAATCTGGATGGTGATAATTAGTGATGTAAACAGTACAGCATACGGTAACAAACAACAGTAATGATCAAGTGGTGACAAGTGTCAGATTATAAGTCAAAGCTAGTTCCGCGTTTGAGTCCCGGCTGCGAATCAACTTTGTGTAATTTGAAAGTACAAAACAAAAATTTAATGGTAGCGAGATGGGATAAGGTTCTTGGTTACTATCACGACCCATAAATACAAAGATTTTTTTTTTACAAAACATGACAAGAGAATGTCACAGACTTATTAATAATTATGAACGAAAAAGGAAAGAAATAAGAGACGTTTGAATTTACTTACATAACCTGCACCCCAAATATATTTACTTCTGATTGTCGTCTTGCATTTGTACGTTTGGATTTTTGAATTTGAACATGTTGAGATCTGCCTATTTATCACACACACACACACGATGAAACGAGAATGGGGAGGTCTGATTTTGTTTTAAGTTGAAATTATGTATTGAGATTTGGAGTAAGAAATTTTGATGGAAGATTTGTTTGATTCCAAAATAACCCAACAAATAATTTGGACCTTTTGAAAGAAATTGTTGTGCGTTGTTGCTTCAATACTGATATCCTAGATTTTATTCTTTAGAACATTTGAGAGGATACATTTTCACTAATGTTAGTGTAATGTGCACTATCGTGCATTTGGAATGCACTAACTATGCACCAGCGACCTCGTAAATTTATCTACACATAGGTATAAAATGTATTTTTCGGTGAGGCTAAATTTATGTCCAGTTGGAACCACAAATGTTTTTTTCATAATTCTTACTTCAGAATGGAGCAGTAATGTTAGTGTAATGTACACTAACGTGCACTAATGAAGCACTAAGGAACGTATATGTTTTTATTTGGAGACCATTACGGGGGTTACTGGGGTGGTATATTTGACGGCAAGTTGACTTCCTGCGCCGTTTATTACTTATCTCTATTGCCGCATTAGACCACTAACGTTGGGTAAATAGCCCTAACAATGAACTAACGAACTCACGTGGCGAAAGCTTCACGAAAGGTTAAGGGGTGCCAAATTGACTTCAGGTTGGCCCACACCACAATTTTCATATTCTTACTTTGTTCCCATTGGAACACTGACGTTAATGGCATGTGCACTAACAAACACCGCCAGTCTACTAACGAACATATATTGCGTGAGCGTAACGGAGGTCTTTTGGAATTGTCAATTTCACTTCAAGTTGACTTCCTACGCAGTTTTTTACTTTTCCTTCTGGCCGCATTAGAGCTCTAATATTTTGTATCTGGCACTTACCTGCACTAAGGATGCACTAACGGCCCAGTACGGATGAGTCGGGTTAGGTCTAATATTTCTTAGTGGATAGGGGAAACTTGACGTCAAGCTGGCCCCACCCACAGTTTTATCGTTATATCTCGCTTAGGAATGGAGCATAATGTTTGGGTGCTATGCACTAATTGGCACTAACGATGCACTAACGACCCAATACGTTAGGGTATAACATTTCTTAGTGAGTGGGGTCAACTTGATGGACCTAACAATTGCCTATTGACAAATATATCGCTAATATTAAGCATATTCAAACGAACAGGAGGTCTAAAATAGAGTAAATAAACTAAAGTACTGCTTGTATTGTTGCTGTTTTTCAGTTTCCTCATCAAATCCCATTTTACAACATGAATCCCGTACGTCGAAGAATTAAAATGATACATTTTCTTGCGGTATATCTTAATATTCGTTCGCAAGCGGCACAAGGATACGCAAAGTAGAAATATTTGTACTTTTTTTTTTAAGATTTCTGACCTACTATAACTTTGAGTGTACTCTAACGTGGTCTTTCAATCATTTCTTCCTCCCATATTCAATATCTTAAGGATAGATTTCTCTGTTGTTTATTTATACCATTCCTAGTTCATGTACTTATTTTTAGTCTTCAAGCATTTTAGGCTCAGACCAGGATATATGTGGGGAAGATGATGTTTGAAGCTGTTTGGCTAGAATTTAGCTTTGCAGGCACCATAGCGGCATTTGTTTACTGTTGCCAAAGAAGACCCTGGAACTGTGCGGCCACTTGCATGGTTCCCACTATCTTCCGTTTGTTAATCAACGGTCTACCAACGGAGCTACACCCGCTCTGTACAGCGTGTTTATGTTTCAATTTATGTTATTTCAACTTGTATCAATCCGCCAATTTCCAAAATTTACGATATTCATTACTACGGACAATGATTATAGATTATTTATAATTCCTAGTTTCGCTTCCATTTTCGCAAAAAAAGCAAGTGCTATTCTACTTTCTATTCTCTTAAATAAATCGATTATATTTTGTGTATTGGTAAGTGTTAATTAACTCTTTTATGTACTTTTATGTACTGTACATTTAATTAACTCTTTTATGTACATTTACGTGGATTTGCATTGCTGATGATAGCCCTCGGAGATCACAATTTTGTAGTACGAAGTGGAAGGTAGCGGCGAAGGTCTTGGTTGTAGGTGCAATTTCGGCATTTGTATCCTGAAACCGAGTATAACCCAGAAAAAATGGTTACGGTTGTAGTAACTAGCTACTGACATATCCGCCCGTCGGTACACGGCGGATAAATATGATCACAATACTCACAACTGGTACCATTCATAAAATGGTTTTCCAATACTGAACTGCAGTGTTGGGAGTATCTCTATGACCTGTTCCAGGAGGTACCAAAATATCAAATTTAGTGTATATACGTCCCAAGTTTAGAAAACAAGTAAAATATTGATTTTTGAAATTGGTTGCTAATACTGACAACTTCGGGATCTGTAGTTCCCGGAGTACCTCTATTACTCGCCCCACTAGCTGAATGCCAAGTTTGGTGTAGATACGTCCAAGAAATTGGTTCAGTTTAACATATTAATGTTTCGAATGTTTTTTGACAATACTGACAACGCATGCACCTGAAACACTTGTATGACTTTTTAGTAGCTCAATTCTACATTTGTTGCGTATACGTCCAACGAAATGAAAAAAAACAACATATATTTAGTTGCGAAATTCGTTTGCAACACTGCAAGCTGGGGCGTCCGCGGAGCCTATCGTACTTCTATGAGCTGTAGTACTACGAAAATGCCAAATGTTCTGCAGAAACACCAAATGTATGGAAATAATATGAAATAAAGTTTTTCGAAATTGGTTGAGAACGGTAAAAAATTCTGCGCGTGTGGAGTTGCAGTATATGTATGACCTGTCCTAGTACGTAAATGTAACGTTTGTTGCAGACAAGAACAACAACATCGGATAAATTTGAAATATTAAATCGTTGAAATCTGTTTGCAGCACTGACAACAGTTGTGTGCCGAATTCCTCCTGTCTACTACCTGTCCCAGTAGCTAAATCACATGCATATCAAAGAGCGTATGTAGATTTGCATAAGCAAAGACGTTTCTATAAATTAAATTTTTAAATGGTTTGTCACTAGTAACACTCTTGGACGGGAACATTTGCAGAACTGTTATATTTTGTCGAATAATGTGTGCGTGAAATTTGGTACTGGCTGTCCAAATTTGTACAATTTTAACATAAAAATAATAATGTTTCGAACAGTGACAAGTGGGGTGCAATACGAGACCCACAGTACTTGTATTGCATAGCACAGTATCTAAGGAAACCGTTCGCAAGGTTTGGTGGAAATCAAGGCAGGCATGTAGTTTTGGATTAGTAACAAACGTAGAGACAAGCACAGGCAGACAAACTTTCTATTATCTTTATACAGATGCACGACATTGCTACGGTCCGATACCGCATGCAAAAAGTGTCTGACTGGTGTGAGTCCGGGTTGTTAGGTGCCTACGGGCTAGGGTAAGCTGAGAAGTTACATGTAGACTGCGTGCCGGACGGATCTGAACGGGGCAGGATTCTGGAAGTACCGGACCAGACTGGTCTGGGTCTAGATTGAATTACGGGCCTTATAGAATTGAACAGGGTAGGGGGCTAGGCGGACTGATAAATTTGTCTCAAGAAATATGATTTATATTTTCAATAATACCATGGTCCGAGGCAGATTGCAGCATTTATTACCTTGTAGCTTCTATGAAACACACCTCGCCCTTTAAAGCAATGTAAATTCCATTGAACCTCAAACAGGATGATATATCATTAAATAAGATTCAGAGCAAAAATGAAGATGATACTTATGAAAATTGGTTTACAGGGTACAAGATTGACGAAGAAATGTGTTGATTTTATGAAAAAAGAATAATCTTTCAACATTATGTGGCAAAAAGAACACTTACGATATTTTGAATTACCAGAAAGTTATGTAAGGTTATAACATTTTGGTTTCCTTTATAAATTATTATAAATTGCTATTAAGTTTCATTTTCCAGCTACAGTTGAGGACGTTATTTTACTGTCTAGTGGGAAAAAATCGATAGGCGTAAAATATAAATGTCTCTACTAGGCCAAGTACTATTATTGTGGGAATGATCTAGTATTGTAACTAGTCAGTGTCACACCAGAACAATCCCAGCATAGCACCTTCAATATAGGCCCTGGCAAATTATTTCCCATTCTCTATCCCAATCTGAAACTTTGGAACCTAAAAGTCATGAAAAAATAATTCATTCGTTCAGGATTACTGAAAAAAATAGTCTCACTGGATAGGTACAGTTTTGAAAATTATCTTCAGCATTGTCTTCATTTAAGTTAAATACATTTGCGATATAATTGTTTTGTTAAATTTAATACAATTGCAATAATGTTGAAGGCAAAGTGAATTTATTCTAAAAGTTTGGTATCCCACACTATATAATTATTTATTATTGCGCTTTAATACACATTCCAAACATTTTTGTCATGATGAAATAACCGTAGAAGGAAAATACTCACGTTTGTTATAACAAATTTTAAGAAATGTTTAGATCATTAATCACTGCTGGATTTGGTAGAGATTTTCCAAGGACAATCCAGTGTAAGTGCTTATTTACGACATTTCTGTTAATAATAGCTTTCAAAAGTTCAATTTATTTAAAGTAAAACTTCTTTCTAGAAAGATGGTTGTGCTAACAGTGTTCGTGAAGATTTTTTTTTTTTATATAATGCATATATATATTGTAGCAAAACGAAATTTTGAGTATAACATCGATACAAGCTTCGGGCCGTGCTGGCTAAATGGCCAAGAGCTCACTTCTGCTTCTTGGAGTCGCCGTTTCGATACCTGCTCAGGTCGTGTAGTCTTTGTGTTGGGCAAACACAGTGTACGTTGGTTTTCTAGGAGTTCTCCCATTTCCTCCCACTTGCTTCATTCCAGCTATTCATCCAACGTCAGCAGTCCGACCTGACCCAAAGTTGCCTAAAGGTTTAAATTTAAATTCAACAAAAAATCAGTTCAAGTTGCTTCATCGGATTCCTTGTGTCACCCTCTTTACGTTAAGTACGTCAAGATTGCATACTACCAGTTACTGTACATAAATAGATAACTTGCATGTGCTAAAATTCCGAGGAAGATGTAACATTAATAGCATGTTTATTAACCGTTATTCGTTTATAATTTTCCTATAATATGAAGAATGGGCAAATAAGAATGGAAAATAAGGAAAGCAAAGAATGTCGCGACGAATACATTGAGATTGAGACGAATACATTGAATGAATGAGTTGAAGTAAGAGAAACACGAAATTAACGTTCGATCTCATATAGCAAAATAACTTTCCTAAGATGTTGTCTTAAATTTCTCCACAGCACTAGAAAGTAGTTCTTTGTCTATTACATATGACCGTTATATAATCCGCAATTATTTAAAGTTGGCTGGGTTTCATAACCTACGGTATCTTTCCGGATGGTGCTGAAAAATATTATTGGTTGATAATACCATCAACATGCTGCAAAGAAGAAAATGAATATTAACGTTGAATTAATGGGCACAGTTGATGAGTATGTTTACCTAGGGCAGCTCTAAACATTGAAAGCCAAGTTCACTAACGTAATAAATAGAAGATGTAAAATGGCGTGGACTTCCTTTGGAAGACTATACTTTATTTTCAGAGGCAAACTAGCAATATGTCTGAAGTGTAAAGTTTATAATAAATGTACCTTACCTATAATGATGTACGGCTGTTAAACTTCGACATTGAATGCAAAGACAATTCGAAGATTAAGAGTCACACAAAGAGCAATTAAGAGATCCATGTTTGGAATAACCAGGAAGGTAGGAACACAACTTAATAGATTTGCTTCCAAAGAAGAGTAGGAGATGTCATCAAGACAACGGAAGATAAATTGGTGAAGGGTCGGTCACACAGTTAACGAATAGATGGAAGATGGATGACAAACACACTACTTTGGATTTCTAGAGAAAAGAAACTATTACAACGGCTTCCAAATGCAAGATGTTTTTTTAGGAGCAACATGATAGCAGCAGACCAAAATATGTGGAAAGAAAATGGATGAATAATATATATGTTTA
>JAGDQP010058107.1:1490-12616 GCA_022664845.1 Lepisma saccharinum
CTTTTGAAAAAAAGCTTATATCTTTTTCTCAATTAATAACTTTCTTCGGTGTCATATATTCTTCCTCTACTGAAGCGTACTCGCACTCTACCTCGGACCCTTCGTGTACATTTTCGGCTTTTGCTAGCATTGTATGTCGTGGCACTACTGTTTTCTTTTAAGTTTGGTTGATTATTTGTATGTAGTTCTTGGAACTAGAATTTGGAGATTAAATGCTACCATTAAATTGTATTCAAAAATAATTTCCTTATGAGTAATTTGCTCACGATTAAATTTAACATTGGTTTCTGAACGGTGCATTACAAATATACAACGCGTGTTCACAAAATGAGGTTTAAGACCACGTTTAAATTTTTCTAAAACTAACCTATACAACAGAATATTTTTTTTTTTACATTCTGTTGTTTCTTCTTTGGACTTGGCGATTTGCCGAAATGATATATTGTAAAATGTTCTGTCTGGATTGCTTATATTCGAGTTATGGTCTTGCAAAAATTGATTGCCTAAGATTATTTTCGGACTGAAATTTGAAATCAGCCATAATTGTATTTTTAATTTTTTACGTGCTACTCGAATTGAAATAACAACGTATTCTTTTAATGTTATTGTGTTTTGAGTTACACCTGAATTTTGTAATCTAACACAATGTATCAGTTTCTTGTTTCTAATTAAAGATTTTCACTTTAAATTAAGTCATGATGCTGTATCCAAAATTCCGTCCTGTTTAATAACAGAATATTCCACTGCAACCTTGGAAATGGTATTAGTAATAAATCATTCAGTATGGAAATATTTCGTTTATGACTGCTGCCATCCACCAATATGTTTCTCCGTATAATCTATTATCAAATTTAGTTTAAATTTTCTTGTTGCTCTATATCACCGTCGGTATCTGGGTAATTGCACGAAGTAATTATCAGTGTCTATGTGGTGCGTTGCTCCTATTATTAGAATTTTGTTGACGTCGGGAATTAAAAATTACTTTTTGTCGTCTGTTCCCATTTTGGTACCGCATTGCGAGTTGTCTACCTGAATCAGAAGACTGATGGTGATAATTACTATTTGGATTATGCTCTGCATAATTGTACATTTGGTTGGGACTAGGATGTCGGGATCATACACGGAGTTATTAGAAATAGCCTGAGGCGCGATTCCACCAAATGATACCACTGCTAGTTCCTTTCTTATTGACAATTTGGGGTAGCTCAGTATAAGAAAAGAAGCGAGAGGAACTGAGTTATTTGTACTCGTTGAACTAGCACAATAAGTACCATCTAGGAATTGTGTAAAGATACAAAAGCAAATCAATACGAATACGCTATATTTAGTAGACAATTGAAGATGTCAAGATATTACAGAAGAACATCGTCAGAATAACCTAAGTTAGGGTACTTCTATAAACAATAAACACTACAAAACCAAATGACATAAAACAGATACTTCATGAAAATCCACAATACCCATAGCAGAGATTCCATCAAAATTAACTATTATAATTTTAGTCTAGTCTTCTTATTGTTAACTACAATCTTGTGTAAACCCGCGCATGTCCAAATCTCTGATACACTGGTAATTCATGTATGATCTTAATATCAATTTAAACTATTACAGTCTATGGCAATGTAACAAGTAGCCTTGCGAATAAGTTAATACGAAACAGTTTGGACCAGGTTATGCTTGTAAGTCCTTGAACGTATTAAACGACACAAAATTGTTAAATTTAGAATTTTGAATTCAACTAATATTACACATGAAAATTAGTGATTCAAAATACATAACAAGACGTGAGCATAGATACAATGATTAGTTTTTTACCGAGACAAAAAATAACGTATTTGTTGGGGCTCGATTAAAAATTATTATTATTAAAAGCAAAACTACAATTAATTTTTCTCGGGCAGGTTGGGCAATAAGTCCAAACAACTGTACAAACTTTGTCTTGTATTTAACATTGTCGTAATAAAGGATTTAAAATCTCATTCCACTTCATATCGTCGTACTGGAACTGATATACTGTTCACAAAATCACGTAAATTCATAACTATAATTCATATCATATACTTCCCATCGGTTTAGGCAACGTCATTATATAAATTTGAAATCAATCATCATCATCATATATCATGTGACGCTACTCACATTTTTTGAATGTAATTAAGTCACTTTTGTTTGTTTCCTCTCGAATGCACCGTCCCTGAATTAATTTAATATAGATTTGCTTTTCAGTCATATATTAGTGTATTCTATGTAGAGCGTTACATAATAACTTTTCTTTGAACATATAGTGCCAACCGTGAAACACTGAAAAACATTTATGTTTATAGCTAAAAAGGGAGAGCTCGGATACAGCAAAATTATAATGCATGCGTGTGTATGTGAGCAACATTTATATTTCTATAGAATATGAATACCAATGAGAAAAGAACAAAGCAAGGAACTGTTTCGGATGTAATGGTTAAAGAATTACTAAATAACAAATAATATGTAAAATAATTACTAAATATATCAAATAGTGCCTGTGCGCACAAATATAACTCAGAACTAAGTTTTGTCAGTGTAAGAAAATGTGATGCTGCATTTGTATATAAGCAGGCCCCGAGCCGATCGAAATTAGATCTCCTCGGCCTTCGGGCCGCACCATATCGAGTTCTCTTGCTTGATGTGTCTCTTCTTGGGACAGCAAGTCCGCTAATATACATATTATTATTAATTGCTCTTATTCTTTATTAGCTTTGCTTTATAACCTTATTAATCAAGAATACTGTTTCAATTTGTGTTCTATAACATATATCTTGCTCCGGCTAGTCTTCACTTAGGCAGGCGAGGGTCTCTTCCCAAGCTCTTAGCTTTGCCCAGTCCTCATAGTGATTCTTGGACTTCTACCAGTCTTCACCTCAGGCAGGTAATGGCTCAAACCTATTCCTTGCTTCGGGCCGTCTTCACCTCAGGCAGGTAATGGCTCCAAGCTACTCCTTGCTTCGGGCCGTCTTCACCTCAGGCAGGCAGGACTAGTCCACACATAACCTAACGTGGATCCGTCCACTTAAGGCAGATCAACGTTACCCTTCGGCCTCTGTCCATCTTCACTTCAGGCAGGCAGTTGTTCGCCACCTTTACCTGGGCGACGACCAGTCTTCACCTTAGGCAGGAAGTCGTCACTCTTTGCTCCATCCCGTCTTCACCTCAGGCAGGAATGGGGCATTAACCAAACACTAGCTCTGTCCTTCTTCACTTCAGGCAGACAGTGGTTCTCAACCTCTCCTTGGTGTAGGCCAGTATTCACCTTAGGAAGGCAAACACTATCCTTAGCTTGAACCAGTCTTCACCTTAGGCAGGAAGACACTACACTTTGCTCCAACCCGTCTTCACCTCAGGCGGGAAGGAGTACTCGTTACCTACTTTCTCTCTTCTATTAATAGGATTTTGCCTTTCAGCACCGTGAATGGTTTATTGGGCGCCCATAGCTGAGGTATAATTAGTATAAGAGTTTTATATAGTCTCCTAGGGTAAGAATAGTAAATATGGTACCATATTGCCCTACATTTAGGATATTCCACTTTCTGGTCCTTCACAATTATATTTCATTAATTATCTATATTATTTTATCTGCCGGCCAAAATATATTTATTCTGAATTTTGGGTACCCTAAATAAATTAAAGTTGTGGCACGTGACTTAGCAAAAGCTTATATCTAGCACGCTATAAATACCATGTAAATCTGGCATGCCTAAAATTATAAAATATGTCCAAATCTTTTAAAAACCTCAACTTATTTTTTTAAAATACCTACAAGTTCAGAGCAAGCTATGCTTGTCGGTCTAAAACTAAATATTTCGTGTACATAAATGTCACTAATTTTATAACCTAGTAGTTCGTATGTCTAGTATTTTTACTAGAAGCATATATTATCGCGGTATATTATATCGAAGAGCCCTGTCATTAAATAAAGGTAAATAATATAAGAAAATATAGCGAACTTGCGTCTAACCATATTGTACTTCTAAATCTTGGTTTGAATGCACATCTTGTTTCTTCGTGCCTACTACAAATACAGTATAGTATAAGAGACTCGAACAAAGAGTTAGGATTCTACTGGACTTACAAAATTATACCTAAAATTATAATATATTTGAAGGTGCACATTACGAAAATCGCGAAAAGAAAGAAAAATAGGTATTATGTAGTTACAAATTATCGGCTTTTCACAACTAATTAAATTCACTGAAAATATAAACAAGAGCACGGAATGCTGTCGCATAGCATACGATAATTATGAATCCTCTACTCCTTTAGTGGATAAAAGGGTAACGCTACAAGTCTTTTCTAATGCCTGCTAGGCAGCGCGTAGACGTTATTACTAGAAAGCCTTTCTTATTCACTAAAGTATTCGATTCTTGCTAATTATGTACACTAAATTCCAAACATCTAGTGTCAAAAGTAAACACGCAGTAAGCGTGTATTAGTGTTTGCCATAACAACGCCTTACTGTTGAATGGAGAAATTAGAGAATTATATTTTCCTGTGAGTCGTCTATGAATATGGTGTGTGATAGATCTAACATATTACATAACGATATTTCTCAGACGGAATATGACTGCTGTTAAAATAAAACGAATTTAGCAATAAAATATATCTGACTGTCACAATTTTAGAACATTTGGCATTCTCCTTGGGGACTAGGAATCTCTTGTAAAATAATGCGAAAACTAGAAGAAAAATAACATTAAAATTGTGTCTGCATTGAAAGGGAAATTGCTTGAAAGCTATTGCCCATAGTTTGCTCAATTTCCTCGGACATTTTCGTAAGATGTTACCAAACATCGGGATTATTCACCTTTCCGAGAAACGTGGTTCCTAGGGAACTTACCGCTCTTAGAAAATAGTCTAAGTTTGTTTTAGGCATTTAGAGCATTTGATTAAATGATAAAAGTAGCTAATTTTGCAGGGAAGAGCTGTTGTAGCTTGCAGTGACAATGACCTTCTTATAAGGTACTAATGACATTCGGCTGGTGACATAATTAATGAATAGGTTACTTGAAAAGAAACATTTGATTACAGTGTGTTGTTGCTTTCTTGTGAGTGTAATGCGAAAGCAAGACACATTTTAATTCCTAACACTTCTGAATGACACATTAACATATATTGTAATTATTAAATATTCACAGATAACTAAACAGAGACCAACTTACGGTTTGTATATAGTTAACTGGAGAGAAGAGAAGTAATTTCAGAAATGTAGACTAAATGGTGTTGAAGTGCAGCTTCGATAATAGAGAGGTAGTTGATGGTCTCCAAAAGTAACTTTTAGTTCTTGTAGGTCTGTTGCCAACATGTCTTCTTAATACATAGGAGCTACTACTCACTTCAATGTTGAAATAAGTTATATACTTCAACTTCAGCGAACCAAACTAACTAATTTTGATAATGATGTAAAGTCTAGCCAATTAGAGACAAGAGTCATTTGTCAACTTTCCATCAAGTGTTTATCATGATCATTGTCTGCTATTCGAGATGTGTGAACTGTAACTTTTAAATTCTCATATTTTTTCTCTTCGAACGTGCTTTTTCTTGAAATTCCCAAGATGTGGAGAATATCAGAGATGTCAGAATCGTGATGTTAGTCTATTGAAAATCTCTGAATCATTGAACACTTGTTAAAGTTCTCATTACGGATGTTAGTTGGGTAACGGATCTAATATTTGACGAATGCGTAATAATCTTATATTAAAATAGATTGCTTTTCTTGGTTTTAACAGTTTATGATACAAACATGAATAAAAGGAATTTTCACTGTTACTGTTGAATTATAGGTGTCCATTGGGTTCCTTTTTTACTAAAAATTAATGAAAGTCTATTTGCATGCAGGTTGTTACGCTCAAGTTCTTTCGATGATCTATATAGAGAAACTAGGTTTTCAATCACACGGAACGTACTACTTATATTTCGGTACTAACATCTTCTTTGTAACGAATAAATGTAAATAAAAACATATTATCAGAAATTATAAAGCTTGAATATCATGCTCCATTTATAAGAACTAATACAAAAAGACGTTTTCTCTTGCTATTCGTGTATCACGTTACCGTCCTATGGACTAAATACAGGATTGGTAATTTTTGGTATTGATTTAGTTATGTACTCGATTCGTTAAGAAATAAACAATTATCTAGCAACCATAGGTTTTAAAGTTTAGTTTCTTTTCTCCATGTTCCATAAAGATATTTTCTACTGGACAATTTAAATTACATTTTACAGTAAATTTCAACTAGTTGGTCACCCAAAGTAAAAATTGTGTTCTTTGTTTTGGTGTTTCAAATGTTATTAGTCAAACTCTCATCAGTTTCTTTCTGTTATTTGCTACATACTACAAGGAATTATAAACATATTTCCACAACCAAGGACATGTGATCGTTTTTTTTTTATTTTGAAGAAGAAGTTCCTACCCGTTTTCTTTAACACCAGAACGCCCAACGGGATCAATTTGATCCTCTTGGAAATTCATTTCGTTATATCTAGGATATT
This sequence comes from Lepisma saccharinum, assembly GCA_022664845.1. Classification (NCBI taxonomy): domain Eukaryota; kingdom Metazoa; phylum Arthropoda; class Insecta; order Zygentoma; family Lepismatidae; genus Lepisma; species Lepisma saccharinum. Next base: position 8,013 of record JAGDQP010058107.1, read on the forward strand.
TTAAGCAATTGAAAGGTGGCGTTACGTGACTTCCTAAATTGTGGATGTCCCTTAGAGGTTGTTTTTGCTATCCACGGATACAACTTCTTTTCAGGAAGATTTATGAAGGTAAGGGAGGATTTAAAGAAGGTAGTCGGTCAATGCGTTAGAAAGGAATGTTATACTTAATTTCTTTATTATACTCTTAATCATTTCATGGGTCATTATAATAATTTTCTCATAATCATACTGTTTGGGAGGTTTTATGATGATGATATGAGAAATAGAACTGAGGTACAGTTTGATGCCACAACACTTTAATACTTAGACATATGGGTGATCGTCTTCTTGCTCAGGGCATCTTTGAGCATAATGAGAGACAAATGCAACCCTGTTAATACAATTATGATTACTGTGCAGTAAATGTAGGTGCGATATAATGAGGTATGTTAGGGATCCTTAGAGCAGTGGCTTGGTTAAAGCCTGGATGGTTTGGTGTGACTGTGTATTGGTAGAGGGAGAATAGTAATGATAGTGGAATATGTGTACGCGTGGGTAGTTCAAGAAAGTGTTCATGTGAATTTATTATGACGTAAAAAATAGGTGATGTGTTTCCAGATGTTTAATGATGTATTTAAGTCGTTGAGCTTTTAAATGCTGAAGTAAGTGTGGAAAAATTTATCGAAACGTTACAACAGACAACTATTTTACGTCACTAATGCTCGCTGGAAACCTGAAAGGAAAGTCATCTACCATTGTTGTGACAGTGTATAAAAGTAGAAGAGAAATACCGAAAGAAATTGAATCAGAGAAAGCACCGTTGTACTTGACAAAGGTTCTCAAAAGCAAGGACGTAAATGGCCGTGTATCAAGGTAAGAAAAGTAAGAATGTTTTGGTATTGAGCTCTCTTCATGATTGCGTGGACATAATCTATAAAAAGGAGAAAGCTCCTGAAACCATTGCTTATTATAATGAAACGAAATACGGGGTTGACATTGTAGACAAAATGACCAAGCAATATGCAGTAAATGCGTCATCAGGAAGATGGCCAACTCACACTTTTTATAATTTACTTGATCTTGCAGTAATTAATTAATGCAGTTGTAATATACAGAGTAGTGACTGGAATGAAGATATTACGAAATGAATTTATTCAAAGGCTAGCAGAAAAACTCCGGACAGAATACCTGAAGCTTCGGTCTGTGTATTCAAATGAAACCACAAGAACAGAAGACGACACATATTCACATTCAGAAATACCGCGTAAACGACGTAATTGCCAAATCGTTGTAAACTGCAAGAGAAACAAGGAGTCTGCAAATTGTATCACTTGCAAGATTGCAGTTTGTGAAAAATGTGTTCGTAAAGTAACTTACAAATGCAGACAAAATGTGTGCAATCAGGGTGATACGGGAGTAGTATTGAGTACCGTATTTGTGAACAAAGATGAAGGAAAGTTGTAAGCATAACTATAAACAATAGTAGTCATAGAGTTTCCAAAATAAATCTTGTAATAAGATGCAAGTAATGACTACTATGCATATGTGCGGTAAAAACACAAAAATTCTTTGTAATATATGTTCACCAATTATTTACTAAAATTATAAAACTTGTTAATAAAACTTCATATGGAACTTGGTTTTGTTCATTCACGAAGTGAAAAGATAAACATATCTGCTCGTGTTAGTAAAAAAATGTAAGTGTGTACAAAAAAGGCTAGGGATCAAATTGATTCCTACGCGCTATCTAGGTGAAACGAATTTCCGGGCGTTCTGGTGTTAAAGCATAGACTTTGAGATTCACACACCGACCACTCAAGGTGAGTTTGGTTTCCTATTTTCTAGGCTTCGAGTAAAAACATGTATGATAAAGTGATGTAACGATATTAATTCTGACGATAGTGCAGCATCAACGCTTCAAGTCGTCACCCAAAACAGCCTCAAAGAGCGCTTTCAGCATTATCACTATCGTTGGTAGATATTTTTGACAGCTAAAAATAAGGTGGGAGAGAGAAAGCCACTACTCTACTTGAGTACACAAAACAAATGAATGTAATTAAAGTGGTTTGCACTTACCGAGTAATTCTAATTTGCCATAGATGAGATCCCGCAGATAGCTATTTTTCGTTGCTAATATACTGACAGAAACTTGCAGTTCCCAAGAACTGTGAAAATACGAGAAATGCTTTCCTTAAGTTTCAAAATTATCAAAATATTAATTTCAACTCACAGATTTTGTGCATGATTACAAGAGAAAGTAATAACATGTTATCGTTCAAATCTGATTCAAACATAAATCATCTTTTATATAAAGACATTTGACGAGCATTAATACATAAGTCAGGGCAACGGGAAGCAGAGCTAGTTATGTGGGATTTTTGTACTGCTGTTACCGCCTACACACAACCTGGTGAGCTTGTAGTTTTGGAAAGAACGCTCTGAACCAATCCGCCAAATTCTTCTCCTGAGAACTTGATCGCATGAATATGAGTTCATAAGTCGAACCTTTTAGTCTCAAGAGCTACGATCGTTTATGGAACTATACATCTCAGAAAAATATTTTGTCATTATTTAATCTTATATGTACTGTTCAACACAGTTAAGAAACACATATGATACTTTTAAAACATAATACCAAAGATCAGATGAAGTTGGGCAGATTAGGTAAAGTTAATTACAATTAAATGACTGTGCTTTTGCATTCCAACCATGACACGATCTTTGTGCCTTAGTATTTTGGTACTATAATTCTAGCATATCTTCAGGTAACAAATTTGTCAACTTTACGTGATTGTCTGGTACTAAGGGAAGACGTAATCAGATTTACAAACACGGCTGTTATTTGTGAGATAGACCAGTAAACTAACCAATGGCGCTTGGAAAAAAACGAACAATATGATAGGTGTATCAAAGCCAAGGAAATAATGAACTTTACGACATATACCAGGAAGTTTACTTTAAAAAACATAATGTTGTAACCAAGAATTTTAATAATAAAAATGCCGTATAGCTTTACTGACAAGAGAACATGATCAGAATGAATACAAACATGGGAGCCTCGGGTGAGGGTTTAATAACTTCATTGCCTCAAGCGATTCTAAAGTAGAGCAACTTGATTGGCATGGGTGAAAAGCATTGACTCTATAGATCTTTCAACTTCTCTGTTTAAATTGAACCCAAACATAGTTATTTGGGTTATTCCAGGCACCTTAAGGATTTTGTGTATTTCAGGAAACATATGAAGCATTGCAATGAGATGTCTGCACATTGTCATAAATTCTGTTGTCTCTTCTTTCATTTAAGTCATGTGTTGCTCTGTACTTTTGAAAACGATGCTAATTGAGGGAATTCAAATGAAACTATTGCAAAGTGTCCGCATAGTCCCACTACATGGGGTATTCCGACATATTATGGAAGTGCTTGGGACACCAAATGAAAACACATGTAACTATTTAACAATTCAAGAGTATGGATGAAGAAAAGTCTATGTGTTATAATTTAGCATGGAGCATAAAGTTTGTTCGTGCATACGTTTCAGTTATTACTATACACTCAATAACCCTTTTCGATGCACACTTGCAATTACATGTGGAAATGGTATATGACAGATTACCTTAAATTATTTTAGAGATAATAAAATGTCAGAATAACATATTGCATTGCTGGCTTCGCTCATTACCTCTATGAACAACAATTAAACGAAAGGTGAAACAACTCGATTAGAATGAATTAAAATTACGCTGTGATGTTGATGATTCCTTCAGGGTTTCATAATAAATACCTGAAGAAGTATATGAACTCTCAGGAATTTTATTACTGAGTTAATTCCAGAAGTTTCTAATTTCTTTAGTAGTCCAAATCCCGAAATTTTTTTCTAATCTCAGTTCCTTTTTCATGGAAGACCAAGTTTGACTTATTCCAAATTTCTTGCTTTTCTTTTTCTTTTTATCGGAAAACGTGAGATTCTTTTGTAGCTGTAGTACGACTCATATCTCCTACGTCAACAAAAGTTGAAGACATTTTATCTTTGCGTCTAGAGTTTCTAGAAGCTACGAAATATTTTTGGTGTCGAAAATAAAAGAGATATCCCTCTAATTTACTAGAATAGTATCACATAGATTTTTAAAAGAAAGTATTGAAATGCATTATTGATCAAGGTGTGAAATGTGCCCCATAATGTAATGTCGAGATTGCCCAAAAAACTTAATATTATAAATATTTTATTCGTTTCGAGTATGTACCATTAACTGAAGGGAATGAAGCTACCAGAGCACAAACATCTTATCCTTTGATAGTGTGTAGTGACTTCCAGCTCCATGATTTCCAATAATTTTTCGACAGAACTCGAAAAACGAATCTTCTATTGTCGATCAGGGTCGTTTAATTCACGTTTCCTCGACTTACCTTTAATTCACCTTACAAATATGATTCTGGTTCTGCACAAATGCAACATATACACTTAAAAATTATCGCAGATATTCAATACTCCGATTTCCCTTTCTCGACTGTTGTTTATATCACGATCTGACTATTGTACAATCTTCTGTGTTGCAAGCTTAGAAGAGTCAGAATTGTCCCAGAGTAGGAAATACCCCAAATATTCCTATGCCTGGGTGATTGTGATG
>JAGDQP010058108.1:0-12615 GCA_022664845.1 Lepisma saccharinum
GTAATTCTCATATATTTATTCCTTGAACGAAATCTCAATTATGCCCCTACAAATTCAAAACTACAGAGTTCAAAATTCCGTAGAAAAAAAAAATTCAGAATAATTTAAAGGTTTCTTTCTGTTTTTGTTTTTAATTTTATCGACGATTTTCATTATTTTGGATACCGCCATCTTGAAAAATGGTACCGATATACTACCACCATCTTGAAAAATGAACTTCTCCCTATATCTTCGGTGTTTATTGGAATATTTCGACGAAACCAACATACTAGACCGTAGGCCAGTTCCCCATCCCTCCCCCTGCGGATTTTTGAAGACCTATATTTCTCAAAAGTATTGTTATGCAGCTCGTTAAATCAAGTGACCTGCATACTTAGTTGGCTATGCAATTGGTACAACTCCTGGCACCCAGGTTGACTACGCAACCGGTGCTATCCTTCATTCCTAATCCCCTACCGAACACCCAAAAAAGAAAAAGAAGCCTATAAAAACCATCTTTTTTATTTTAAATACTGTAAATTGGTTTCCTACGGGACGGTAATTTTGTTAACATTACTATCTTTTATAATAAAAAGTTAAGGGCTAAAATCCACTTTTGTGTATCAATTGTCTCTACCATAAAAAAAGATCAAAAAAACATTACGTGGTGGATGCGTCGTGTCCGCATTTATAAGGGTCGTAAAGGGTAAGTTTGCTTCATGTTGGAAATTTCCTAACGTAGAGATTTCGTGTCAAGGATACAAATTTGGCTACCAAAGCGTAGTAAGCATATATTTTTATATTCGGTATAAACGCGAATAAGTTTGTGGTTTACAACAATCTAGAATTGCACTTTCAGAGGTATTTGTAAGGATATTTCACGAGGATTTCATACTATTTTATGCTCTAATATTAGTCTTTACTACTTTAATTATAAATATGTCGATTGTTCAGAATTGAAGAGGATTCCCAAGACCAGAGTGATCGGGTTTGAACCTTTTTTGAGACCACGTGTCTTTGAAAGCGAGATCCGCCATTTCGCGATTCGGGTCAGAGCGTCTTTGTTAATGTCTTTCTGTACTATTATCTTTTGACGATTAATATTTCTCAAGGATGCATGGATCTAATTTCTTGTAGGCATTCCTGGAGGAAATTTAGTACTTAAATGCCATGTTGAAAATCCGCTCATGTTAGAAAGATTCAAATGCTAAACATGCTCTAGTTTTAGGATTTGTATTAAATGCAAAGTTTATGTTCAACTTGGTTCGACTGTATTCATAGTTGTGTTATAGAAATATTCGACGTTATAGAATATCAGTTTAAACAAGAAAGCTATTATTGCATCCGCAGTTGAGAATTATTTGTATAGAACTGTATGCTATTTTTATTGTTTATTACATACTTTTTAAACAAAAGGATTTCATGCATTATTATTCAAGGTTAATTGATATCTATACCTATTATCCTCTAGGGACAGCAAATTATTTGTGGGGTCTTGCGTAAGGATCCCGCCTATGTGACAAATCACTCGATATATTTCTTTGCTGTATGACATTTTCTGTTAACCCAACATGGAAGGGGGCTTGTTCGCATGAAAACCTTAATACAGATTTTTTTATCCAACGGAGGGGTAAATCGAAGGAGGTCTGTTACAAAGTGGAGTATAAATTCAAGGACTTCAGTCAAGCCAAGAGGAAGCAGATACAAGAATGATTTTACATTCTCTGCATTTTGCTGAAGATTTTCCTCGTGACAGTAAATTAATAGTTAAATCTCCAGACACTGATGTATTTGTGCTACTTCTAAACTTTGCACAACGTATAGAGCAGACAATTCTGTTTGATACAGGTACTGGTAACAAGAGACGTCTCATTAATGTGCATCTTGTCATTGATGAAGTGGGAAGGGAGATTGCTTCTGCACTGCCAGCACTTCATGCTTACACTGGTTGTGACACCATTAGTGCCTTTGTAAGGAAAGGTAAGAAAACACCACTGAAGACCCTCAAGTAGCATCCAGACTGCATTCAAGCATTCCTCGCTCTTCGAAGAAGTGCTACTTGCAGTGACTCCTTGTTTGAGCAATTGGAGCAATTTACATGCATTATGTATGGTGGCTCGGCTGCAGGAGACATAAACAGTCTTCGCTATGAAAAATGTCTTCAGAGATTCAGTCCCGAACCTGGAACATTACTATCAACTTACAGTGGGGTCGACATGAGTCTTCTGCCTCCTTGTAGGAATTCTCTAAGAATGCATACAGAAAGGGCCAATTACCAGACTTTGTTATGGTACGATGCAGACAAAGCAAATGTTCCACCCCCTTCTAGCCATGGTTGGAATGTTACGAATGACCGGTTCGAAATTCAATGGACTGAAGATGACCTAATGCCCCAAGAACTTGTAGAAGTGTTAATGGATGACTCAGACTTCTGAGACGAGACTCCAGAGCTTGTTGATTTCAGTGATGTAGTATTTGATGCAGATCATTGACAAAAAGCTTCAGAGTTAGAATTTGTGAGGATTCATTCCCCCTTCAGTGCCTTATATACAGGGCATCTACAGACTTCCACCCACCCCTCCATACGCACACTACTCCTGTTGTTCTCATATTTTGATATAGTGTGCACTAATGTGTACGGTATACATCGGGGACATGTTGTCTGCATACGAAGGTTGCAAGTGTTAAGCTGCCCGCAATATACAAAACATTTTTTTTAAATTCTTGGTTTCTTCTTCTTCTACGAGTTGGGCATATTGAGCACAAAAGTTGCTTCGTTGGAATCTGTGTCTGATAATCTTTCCAAAGGGGGTTCACTAGGGCCAACAATGTGAGGGTCTACATTGAAATCTCTGGTCCGGAAAAGGTTAATAAATTTCCTTGATCCCATTTTGAAGAATGCTCGCCATTATTAATTCTACCAATATTGTTCTTGCAGATCATTCGAGTTTGTTTATTTAGACATTACTTTAACTTTAAAAAAATGGTCTCCAAAAATCCGCATAGGGATTTCAGTATCTCGCCCATGGCCTATACAGTTCGAGCTAGAGAAATGAAATTTAGTATGAAGGTGTACGAGTATAGGTCACGAGAATATAAGACAATGTTTTTAAAACGTCGCCCTCTTTAAACCAAAATCATCACGAGTAGGTAACAATAAATGCGGCATATCTCCCTATGGAAGGGCAGGTCCCCGAGAGGGGTTGGGAGCAGATCTGCACCATGGGAGCGCAGTCCTCCGGAGAATGATTACGACAAAGGGGGTGCACTCCCCAACACTCCACAAGTTAAGGGCGCAGCCCGCCACGGGGTCTGGGGTCGGCGTCCCCAGCGAAGCGAAGTGAGTTTTGTATTTAAAATTGTAATGTCTTACAATTCTTTCATCGAGTTATCCGTAAGCATCCTCAGATACGTAATTATTAATTAAAATTGAAATTTGCGATTGTTGTCCTCCAGATCTGATTGAATTTGTAACCGCTCTTTTTACTGAAGCTTTTTTTTAAAATAATTGTTATTTCATTCGATTCCTTTATAATTCTCTTTATTAATAACTTATTTTATGCAACAGCTCCATATCCTTGAAATAAATAGGTTTTCCACTCATGTACCAGTGTTCTGCCACATCTGACTACCCTGTGTTACCCTTAATACAGTGTAGTTAATGTTCTTTAATACTATAGCTCCAATAGTTCTTTCTGTCTGACCGATGTACAATTTCTCACAGTTACAATAATATTGATTTTGTATACATCAGGAACTCTATATTGGAGACATCCTAGACAGATCCTAATTTGCTTTCTGTTTGCGCCGGCGCACAGTGCGGTCAATTACAAAAAAGCTGGCCAAAAGTCAAAAACGAAAGTGAATGGTCTCAAAATCTGTACTTGTGGTTTTTTGGGTCGCTGACTACGAATCTGAAGTCAGAGTTGCAAAATGTAACACCATTAATCCCCTCTTTACAACCCCTATTCGTGAAACAGCCTGTATATCATATTATAATCAAGATGAATATCATGTTCATGTTTTTTCTGGGTCGCTGATTACGAATTTGAAGTCAGAGTTGCAAAACTGAACCCCCTTAAGAACATTCTAACATTTTAGCGTATACTTAAATGATAATTACTTTAATGAAATATGATGTTTTTTTAATAAATGATTCCTGGTTGGTTTTTGGGCGGCCATTTTGAATCCAAGATGGTGACTCTTTTTTAACGTATTGTAATATTTACCTAAACTACTCGTGATGATACACTTATATGAAAAATTTCGTTTCTCTACCTGAAACAGTGTGGAAAATGGATTTTTGGATCCGCCATTTGGATCTAAGATGACGTCTTTCGAAACATGTTGTAATATTTTCGTAACATACTAGTGATCATGTACGTTCATGCTTAATTTGGTGTTTCTAGCTCCAGTGGTTTAGGCTCTGCACTCTATACAATAATAGGTTTGGCGTCCATTTTGGATCCAAGATGGCAACTCTTTCACCATGTTGTAATATGTTACTAAACTATTCGTGATAATACACCTTTATGCGAAATTTCGTGACTCTAACGATATGGAAAATTGATATTTGGGTCCGCCACTTTGAATCGATTGAATAACAAACAGGGGAACCTCGGGCAGACTGTTTTGTTTTATATTGAAGAAAATACATTTGACTATAACTTAGAATAAGTCTGATAGTGGAGCAACATAACTTTTTCATAATAGCATATCGTATTTTAACGGTTTCAATTAATAACAATCCATAACAATTATTGTCTCACAAACAATTTATGTTTGATAAATTATTATTTGGTAACTTTTTTTATATTCTACGTACTTTCAGACGTTGATTCCATTTGATTTGATTATGATCTGCTTCAATCTAAAGTTTTTTATACAACTTTCAAGTCATGGGACAGGTAAAAGGAAATAATCACTTTCATAAGTAATTTCTGACCATTACAGATCTACTGTAACCAACTCAACATGAAAAAATCCCTAACTAGTTAGATTGTTTTTTTTTTGTTTTTTTTTTACTTTTGGCCAGCTTTTTTGGAATCGGCCGCACTGTGCGGTGCGGTGGTTTATATACTTCTATTTCCATACTTTTTAGAGCTCTCCCTATTCGATTAATAACAATGTTCAGAAGCATATATGAACCACCGACTCAAACAGAAAGCAAATTGCGATCTGTTAAGATGAACTCCAATATACAGTTCCTGGCGAATACGAAATCAAATGTAATTGTGAAAAATTGTACATCGGTCAGAAAGGAAGAACTATCGAAACTATAATATTAAGGAACATTAATTTCGTAGGTTTGTAACATTGTACATACAATACACGATATATAAATGCCTCTGACCAACACTGTTTAGAATATGTCACCTGTTTAGAAAATATTATATGTTCACTGTTCAGTGCATTAGTTACAGTATGTGCATAAATGAATTAACTTTTAGCTAGTCATCTTTTTCTTTTGAAAATATGTTGATCAATTTCTCATTTTGTTTCTTTCCAGTGGCGGCTAGAAACTGTTAAGGGGTGTGTATAAGTAATAACAACAACACACTCATGAACGTGGTGTGATTCTGCTTCAAAATAGGTGACCAGAATATGGAAAACAGGTAAGATAAAATTTATTGTCACTTTCTTGATGTATATTAGAAGTATGAACCATAGAATTATGTTTCGAATAGCCTACTCGTATTAATTAAATACCTAAATACGTAAACCACATGAATTATTCTTCCAGCATATCATCTCAAAGACAGCAGCTTTCTACATCTCGCGTTCTATAGTGTTTGCAAGGTATTTATAACATAAGAACTTTATCACAACCTATGGCAATAACTTGTTCAATTATTTATTTTGTGTTAGTTATAAATGCAACGTACAAGCGTTACCACGAATATTTATACTGATTACAGCACCAGGCCAATAGCAGTGCTAGCGGAATCGAAGAGCAGTCAAATAAGTACATTTATCGGATAAGGTGAACGGAAGGTAGGTAATATTTGTAGCCGCTACACGTCTGACAGAGCTGTTGTATTGTCAATCCTTTATGGTCCTTGTCGTATGTGATAAATCTAACCTAATTTAATCTTAGCGAACATAGCATAGCAAATCTGAAATCAAAATAATAAAATGTTAAGTGTAGAAGGGGCAAAAAAAAGTGTTTACAACAGAGCAACCCCTTTCTAACAATAACAACATATAAATGAATGAGTGCTAACGGCAAACAAGTGACGGGAACAGGTCATGTATGCAGACTGTATTCGAATGTATTTGCTGCCAGGGTTTCTATGAGTCATTCAAATGTCGCGAATGTTCATATGACTTGTTGAATTGTCCAGTTCATATTAATGTAACTTCACCAGAGTCACATCAGATGATCTGAGGAGTCGTGTAACCGAAAGTCGGATAATTTATTGAGATTAAAACTGATCAAGTTCCAGTGGTCAAGCTGTTAGTATCTATCGCACACTTTGGATCGGTACTAGGAAGGCACATAGATTCGACTCCTACTGCCGCCATAATCTCTGCAGAGTTTCAGAGACTGCATTGCAATGAAAGAAGAAATTGGAAAACATATGAGTGCTCAAGTTAATTGAAAGTAATGTCCATTGCATACGATAAACAAAAATTAGGAAATCCCGCTGAGGTAAACTCGCTTTGAGAATTGATATCTGAATCTATTAGTTACGATTCGGTTGAACTTCCTACCTCACTACTTTCTTGAAGATTTATTCCGGCCTGAGCCTTGAATGCCTAAAGGCCATAAGTACATTTTTAGAAAATGTGATCTTGCAAGAGAGAAATATGCTTTACCCGTTTTTTTTAGCAAGGTCATCAATTGTCCTCGGTGGATGAATGGTTTGCTCATCACCTTGTAATCAAGTGTCCTAAGTGTGGATTAGGCTTCAAACTGTTGGTTATCCTTATCTAAATATGTGTGTAAGGGGGGGGGGGGTAAAACAGGGCATTTATCCCTAGACGCCATTAGTTGAGAGAATTTGGGAGCCCCATTTTGATGTAAATGTGATTACTTCTATCAAAATTCACTTCTAATTCTATTCTATTGCCGTGGGAAGAGGGATCGAGTAGGTAGCGGTTAGGGTCTGTATTCAAGGTAATCCCGACATTCGTCTGGTGGGACTGAGGAAACCCTTGAAGAAACAGTCGAAATGGACGGCGTGCAAAGCTGAAACTGGGTCACTTCTTGGTGACCCAGACATAGGTGATCCGTCAGAAACTTGACATGGTCCGAAATGTGATACGAATGACACCACGACCCGGTCGTGATCCAGATGACTAGACAGAATCTGTGGCAAGGCGACCGTATAATCTAATCTTAACCCAATTAACCAGGTGACGCCTTGACGATTTTGTACATTCCATGAATATTTAGTACAAATTTCATTTTTGACAGTTTTGAAAAATTTTACTGCTTTTATCTTATTTAATAGTTCAAACTCAAAATTCTTTCAGAATAGTCTTTGCAAGAGGGGAGGGTTATTTGGACTTCTCCGGGTGTACTTTCGTTCTTTCCTAGAATATGAGATACTTCCGTATGCTATTACCATTGTCAGAACTTTTCGGCGTCGTATTTTTGATACTCTGAAGGGATGGTAACACCCTCAGTTCCGGTCAATATTGAAAGATACACACTTCAAACGCAAGAGTGTAATATACAAAAAGAATTAAAAACTCTGTTTTACCCTCCGGGTCAATGATGCGAAATCGAGTCACCGGGTCCCAAACATGGAGCCGATGAACCGGTTCGAAACTTGACCCTATTAATCCGGTGGCTCATTTTAGCTCTGCCGGTATAAGCAGGATTTCAACCTGCGCTGCCTTCCCGGTGACTATGCCAATACACCACAGGGGCAATGGGGACATATTATACCTATATAATAACTACGGGCGTTACAGACCAAAAGGTCCTGAGCCCGCCACAACGCCATCTGTACGCGATTGGTGAAACTGCGTCCACCGGAGTGACGGCCGTGGGGTTAGCACTGCGCGTCACCTTGAAAACGAACAGACGTATCAGGGGCTTTCTAGACCAAGTGGTCGTCACGTCTTTATTCAAGTAACTCCCCAGTTTGCCTCACGATGCTGGGTGGACGCCGAAAAGTGGGATGCTCCATCCAGGAATTGAACCCGGGACCATGAGTTAAACGCTTTAACCACTAGACTATGGAGCCCCCACATATTATACCTAGATATTCAAATTTCACTTTTAACGGAAGGTCCCGTCCTTTGAACGTGATCTCCATCCGGTGGAAGGTAGAAACAAACCATCAGAAACTTTACTATATTGAGGAAAGTATTCTATCAAGATCTTAAATGAAAATCGAAATTAAGGCAAGGAAGAACAAGCGGTATTTGAGTTGGGAAAAAACCCGAAGGTTTTCAAGTAAAGTAAATCTGTTTCTGTTCTTTACTATCGTAGACATGCGTCCGGACAGCACACCAATGATCACATGCTGTAGGTGTACGCAGTAGTTTGGCAACACTGGGGTGGAGAGGTGTCCGATTCCTAACGGAATCATCCGACCCAGATCAGTGCCCCCTCTAGTAAAGCCGCACACGTGGCAGTGTGACGTCACGGCCAGGCGGCTTTCGCTATCATCGCAATACAACATACCACGATACGACAACGTGCGAAACTCGCTGCCAATATTACACTCCATTTATTTCTCTGCTTAATTAACTTATTGTGTAGATATAGAAAAGTGACATACGTATTGCATTTGAGCTCTGTGTGACATTGACAATGTGAAATATTCAAAGGGGTTGTCAGAACTTTGGCAGAAGACTGTCTTCATTCAATTTTCTACTCAGACAAGTAAACTGTGTTGCACTACTTTACAAAGCACCTAAATAAACTTTTATACGGAATTTTGTTAATATACAAACTTAGTACAAATATCACTACATTCACTTCAGCTCTATTACAATATAGGCCTATGATTGTTATTACATTTACAATTATTCATTCATACACATAACTCAATCCAAACTACACCATAATACTATTTACACATGAGATATCACATAATATTTATATACACATATATAATTTTACAATACATTATTATTGCCATTCACAACATCCAACTAGACTGACCAACTTGTGAACAAGCAATTGACAAGATATTTAGAATACAAAAATATCAATTTAAATTATAGCACATCAAATATTTAATAATTATAATTTATGCATATTCGTTGACCGGAGCAGATTTTCATCGACTAGAATTTTCCAGGATGTCATTACTAATATCAAATTGTGTTTATTGGTTATAACATACATTGAAAATTAATGACAATGCTTGATTATTAAAAATAAGGGAGTATCTGAAAGTCAGCACGGGAGCCGGGATGATAATAAATAGTTATAATACGGAGTTCCCGGAAAATACGGGGAGTTGGTCACCCTACATACGACTAATATGTCTCAAAATTTAGCTAATGAAAATTTAGTTTCAACAACTCTATTAGTTTTTACGTTTTGGAAAAGGTTGTGTACTTTCTCTTGCTTCCCTTCCAAATTTCGCTATTATTTTTTGCTCTGCAGTAGTTGTTTTAAAGAATATTTGTGGCACTCCAACACACAACACGTGTAATACAATTTAATTGATGGCCTGCTTCACAGCACAACCAGTTATCATCACGTTTATTCAATACAAATACTTCAGTCATAGAAGTTACAATACCACGTTGATTAGTTTCTTTTTAAAATAACTCGTCTGCTTCTTCTAAAATCTTTTTAACGAAACAATACACAATCAACACAATATTTACAATCATTTCTCGATGATACAACAATCCACCTGTATCCAATTTTGAAATAAGAATGTTTGCATCAGAATTAATAACCATCAACAGAATTATCGACAGTAAGTTTCCTGAAACATTCTTCACCTTTTAGATGCTTAAGCACCTGCCAAGAACAATACCCTGAAATGTACGTAATCACTGGAAGGTCCTTCAACTTTGTATCCTCTATGTCTTTCTCGCTAATGAAAATACTCTCCGGATTGAATGAAATTGAATCCGAAGACGAGTTACTGATGCTATCATTTTGAGGAAAGAAAACGCTTGCCGATGTAGTTTTAAAATTAAATTTTAGAGCACTTGGCAAACGCAGTTTATTTTCATCCTCAAATATTTGTTTGAGACAATCATTATAGTTACAACCAGCCAATTGCCTCTATTTTCCAAACCTAGCTTCAAGAGTATCAGTTTGAAAATTTCCAGGTAGTATGTAGGAAGCTTCTACTTCTGTAGCCTGTATGTAAGGAGCTCCTAATTCTGCTGCTAATTCCAATAAAGCATTTGTGCTATGTCTCAGGGCCAACATGCTTCTTGACTGAGAGCTTTGGTTCTTCCCAGATTATCCTACAAATCAAGACAAACATTTTTTTTTAAATACACATGGTCATCTGCGTTATTTGTGAGTGATTCTTCCATTTCATCCCTGTGTCGGTTACCTTTACATGGTGTCTTAACATTTATTATTTTCCACCAAGTTAAAATTATTTTTATCAAATGAGCTGTTTCTTCAGCATGTTTGTAGTTAGTTGGATTTATCATGCATACAACTTTAAACCCATTTTTTTTTTACAGTCCAACAATAACATTTTTCACAACTGAGTACAATGTTTCTGCGTTGATTTTATTTGCAGGTAATATATGAACAACTTCCTTGAAAGTAGAAAATATACTTCCTACCATAAAAACATGCGCACTGGTTGCGAGTTGAGTTGCATTAAAAGCGTTCCCAACAATGTTACCCCCCCCCCCCTTGAAATCTGCTAATGGTTTAATATGAATGTCATCCATCATCAAAATAACACGTTTTTCACTATCCTTGATGGGAGGAAATTTCTCTTTTATATATTTAAGGAAATGTTCATTGCGTTGCTTCAGATTAGGATTTGTATGAACAAAGTTACAAAGATTCCTCAGCCTAGTGTCACCTGGTAAAATTACACGATTTGAAATTCTTAAATATCTTGAAACGCACGGTGATACAAGGTGCAATATTAAAGAAAAAAATCAAAGTATCTGTGTCGTATCTACAACGATATTTTTTACATACTGTTAATTTAATTTGAGATAGAACAAAGTCTAGAGTCTGCTTGTTTTCCACTTCAACTGATTGCTTCATATATTCTACAAGATTAGCAACAACTTCCAAAACTTCTGCTCACTACAAACTACTTCCTTCCATGTTTTCAATAAATTGAAACAAATTTTCGACTTCAGGTAGCGTAGTAATTTTAGCCATAAATTTAGATGTAATTGGTACACTTTGAAAGAACACGTCCAGTGACAAGTTACTGTCAATAACAATGTGATTAGTCTTTGAAACATTTTCAGGAACCCAGTAGAGAAGTAACGCGAATTCAGTTTTTCTTTTGATGCAGCTCCAATTAAAGCTAAGTTGGAGATGATGAATATCCTGTACAAATTCTTTATATTATCCATATTATTGCAATGCAGTGCGTACTCTGTTTTAGGAATAAAATATTGATTGTACTGTCCAAAAAATGCATTACTCTTAAAATGAGTCGTTTTCTTTTTATCACTTCTATACGTTTTTCACATTCTTATTTGTAGATCATAAACATTTACACAGAAGTAAGAGGTTTAATGAGCGATTTTGATAGCCTAGGCAAGACGCACAATTAGACGTGAAGCGGAGGAAGGTATTGCTGATAGCCTTTTACTTTAACAAAGAACTAGGAAGAACATATTAAAACTTTCACATTTCTCGCTTTATGTTGAAGCTCGTTGCAAAAATGAGTGCACTGGAATATACCCGAACATCTTGTGCGCAAAATGTACAAGTACACAAAATGATCAAATGTAGACGCACTTAAGGCGTACATATTTTTACAGTGCCTGGTTTTATTTTATTTATAAAATGTAACTTATAATTCTTAACACAGCTCACAGTTTTCGGCGTGGGACATTGGTAGCGTTTTTAGGTATTACAGCCAATTCATACCAAATCAACCAATCAATTTTAGATCTTAGATTTTACAGAATATGTGATATTTAGTAATTATGATATATGCATCAATATGATAAAAAAAGACAACATTTCATGTTTCTGACACTTTTGGTTTTTGAGTTATAAAATGTTAAAAATAGATAAAACCTTATTGATTTTTGACATGTTTTGAAACCTTTAAAAGTCCGAAGCTCGAGAACTATGTCCTAGAAAATTCAAACTTGCACGATTCGTTTCACAATTTCAAGAGCTGTAATCTGACGTATTACTTGACTTTATTAGACCAATCACCGAGCCGCCGTACCTCAGTGGTAGAGCGTTGTCGTAACATTCTGGAGGTCGTGGGTTTAATCCTAGCGGCCGACCATCCATACTGAGCTTTTTCCAAGGTTTTTCTTTTGTCATAGCAGGCAAATGCCGCGATGGCGCCTTCAACCTAGGTCCCGGTCGACACCTTCTCGAATCCTTTCCCCTCCCCTGTCCCGGCCTGAGCATAGATACCTAAAGGCCATAAATAGAATTCATGTTAAAAAATATTGTAGAACAAAACTAGTAAAAAGTAGTCAGTCCAGCCTGATCTCTGTATTTAAGAAAATGGTAGTAAGAATTATTAGTTT
>JAGDQP010058109.1:0-12615 GCA_022664845.1 Lepisma saccharinum
CTATAAGGTGGGTAAAGTAGGACCTCCCAACCAATTTCCTAGATTTTTGTTGTTGTTGTGTACTTCGTGAGGTATATGGGCGGGCGTTATCGTGCAGCATAAGGATCCCTTTTCTGTTGGCTAGTGTAGGCTGCCTAACTGCAATTTTCTATTGTAACGTATGAGTTGAGCACAAGTTACTGTCTCTCAAGGGTTAAGAAGTGCATAATGAATTACTTCCCGTTTTTCCCACCAAATTCTCGATAACATCTTCTTCCCTTACAGATCAGACTTCGCGCTTGATTTCGGCATGTCACCGGGTGAAACCATTGCTCGTGGGATTGTCATACAACACCCACTTTTCATCACGTATAATTATCAGATCCACAAAATTGTTCTTTTAGCGTCGAGACAAAAGGGAAGCAGAAATGTTAAAGAGTTGCATCTTCGAGTTTTTATCAAAGAATGCGGAATCCATTTTCCAGTCCTGTTTGCCTTTCTCATTGCATGAAAATGCCGGAACACTGTTACGCGATTAACGCTTGATGTTCATTCGATTTAATCCAATGTCTCTTGCAGGTTATGTCCCAATAGGTTGAGGCTGCACTTGATCAACATTGTTATCGCCCAAATAAGTAATTTTATTTATTTATTACCGAGCTGCCGTAGCTCAGTGGTAG
Source organism: Lepisma saccharinum (assembly GCA_022664845.1). Taxonomy (NCBI): domain Eukaryota; kingdom Metazoa; phylum Arthropoda; class Insecta; order Zygentoma; family Lepismatidae; genus Lepisma; species Lepisma saccharinum. The sequence goes on from JAGDQP010058109.1 coordinate 660, forward strand.
AGCATTGACGTAGCATTCGACGGGTCGTGGGTTCAATCTCAGCGGCCGATCATCCTGACTGAGGTTTTTTCTCAATCACACCAGGCCGGGATGGGACCCTTAACTTAGGCCATGGCCGACACCTTCCCACATCCTTTCCCCTCCCCTATCCCGGCCTGAGCCTTAGATGCCTAAAGGCTATAAATAAACAAAATTCAAATTATTTATTTATTTATTTTACTTAGTCAACATGAAAAGGTTTTTCGGAACTTGAAACATTATGTAAAGAGGAAACGCCACTTCGAATTTTTTAAACCACATCTGGCATGTTCTTACACTCACTGCTGACGGATACGCCTCATTAATGTTTGCTACAGTCTTTGCAGGAATTTGTATAATATGCAATGGTTTGTATGTTCGTCACTTGGTAGATCACTCGCCATTTTCAAACCACCACTCACACCGCTGCAATTTGATTGTAGTAATTGGACCACACACCTTTTTACATGAGCTACTTATTGCTCACGTGTGTGTGTGTGTGTGTCTGCTATGACAGTGCTTGACAGAAAATAGAACTGCTAGGAACAACATAACTTTCTGAAATGGCCTAATAATAAACCAGGAAAGCAACAGACACATCAAAGTTCAAGATAATATAAAATTATACCCATATCTATTAAAGCTTGCTAGTTATTTCAATATACAATATATTTCAGTTCTATAATAGTTTCAAGGTGCCATGAAGTTTGAATTATTAAGATTCGATAGAAGGAAATGAAGAATTTAGAAAATAATTATAGAATGATTAGCAGCGAAAGTAAAACTTATTATGAGTTATTTTACGAATTTCGATCCTTAAGATATTACCTCATCAACAACAATGCAAATTGCAAATCTAATTTGAAAATGTAGTTTGTTTTCGGCCACGTTATGTGAAAGTTTTGTCTAGACAACAAGGTCTTGTTAATGTGTTAATGTATCGTTCGGTTAAATCTCTCTCTCTCTCTCATTGGCTGGCTAAGGGGCTCCTTTACCAGAGCTTAGGCTTTTTGACTGGTGGAGCAATGCTTAAAATACTTAGCTTTGCATAGGCTTTCGAGGATGTCTAACTTCCTGCCGGTGAGATAAAATCTCAAGTAGGACTTCAATTAAACACTGTTGTATTACTAAAATGTTACACTTTTATTTCTTGCAGTTTGTGTACAAGCGAGATAGAGAGGGAGGGAGAGAGAGAGACAGATAGACAGAAAGAGAGAAGGGAGGGAGGGGGTCAGAGAGATACAAAGAGAGAGAGAGAGAGAGAACATTCTATTAAATTAATGAAGTTTTCATGAATAAGAGAAATTGCACTTAGATCAGTTAAATTAATGCGTCTGAAAGTTTCAAAATGGATTTCACTTGTGACGTATTCCACCAGGTAATGTTGACAAGACAGAGGAACAAACAAATAATTCTCGTCTTTTGTCTTCATCAATTTGTTTCAAACATGAATAAAAATGGGAGGGATTTTCTTGCTCTCAAGACAGACGAGAGAAAATTTCAACCGTTATCCATTTTATGTAATCCTTACGTCATCTATCTGTATCAGACGACGACACGCGAAGATTCTCCATTGAAAGAAGAAGAGAAAATGCTCTCGAAATCTCCTGGCATTTTGCCAGGCTCTTGAAAGAAAAATCTGTCTATGACGTTTGCATATTATTTTAAGTCGTCTCAGGTTCCTATGGAAACAAAAGCGAAATTTTTCTCTTTTATTTTCCCGCACACACAATTATTGGATGAATGAATAAATGAATGATATGAAACAGAAGCTGCCAACTGTGATTCAAAATTCCCTCTGTAGGGAAACAAAAGGGAAAATCTGAATACTTATCTATCATTATGTACGCAAGGAAAATATTTTATAAGGAATTTCAGTCTGCTTTGATAACCGTGAAACGATAACTTGCAAGAAGAGTGACAGAGAAAGGAAATTTGAAACGCTGTTATGTTGTTCGAAAATCTTTATAAACTTTTTTCTTTTGTTTTGCATCAGAACAGAATGAGAACCTAACTTTTAAATTTCCACATTTAAAAGACAAAAGATGCTCTGTGATAAAACTAGGGTAAGTTGCCTCAGAAAATCATCCATAGAGTGGTATATGTTAGCATTGTGCTGAAGTACGTGAAGAAAAAAGGACGGGGAATAACTGAACAAATAAAGTAATAAGAAAGGACGGTACCAAACTGTTTGCCGTAGCGCTCACTTTAGCGTACTATTAGAACGTTAGATTACTGGCCTGGCGGCCGAGGTTCGATTTCCAGCGCGGTAAAGTTTTTATCTTATTTTTATCAAATAACTTTATTTCATTTTGTTTGTACTTATAAATATTTACTTCCTTTTTGCATTATTTCAACATTTAATATAATTTTCAAATTTTTGCGCACTTCACGGACATAGGCGAGAAGAGTCAAGTTAGATTTTTTTTCATTACGAACTTCACGGAAATAGAAACGAAAAGTCACGTTATATGCGTCTTCAAAATTTTACGCACTTCACGAGATAGCAAAGGAAAGTCAGGTTAGATGTTTGTTTTTCTTATACGCGAAGCAAACCGAAAACACAATGGGATGGAACAGTCCAATGTAAGTACAGATGTAAGTATTTCCCTAAGGCAACTCGCTCGATGAAAAACTACACTTACACTCACAAGGGAAGTGCTTCGGTTCGAACAGGATTTTTTTATAAGATTTTTAACATATATTTGAACCCCGATGCTGATAATGTCTGCATAGTAATTCGATCGTGTATTGCCGCATTTGTCCGCTACAGAGTATTTAAAATTTGAAGCAAGGGGAAGACAGCCCGAGCAGCCGCTGCATCGACTCCCGCAGTTTCGGTTCGACAGGTATTTATTACTCAAAATATATACATGAACATACCTGTCAGTGCTGACAAACACTGCAAAGCCACTCGATCCTGCAACAAATATTTTGGCAGATATAGGCCAGTATTTGTCTTCACAAATGTGAGGATTTTCTACAAAGTAAATAAAACACAAGGAATACTGATAAATGGCAAACTATATATATATATATATACACAATGTCTTGTTTTAAAAAATCCTGTTCGAGCTGAAAACATTTTACTTGTCAGTAGCGATTCATGGTTTTTATAAAATGTAAAAGCTGTATATTCCTCCAAACTTCAATACGACAATCAAGACTCCCTCATGTACATCCTATTACGGATAATTAGGTAATTTTTATTCGTATCTCCCCTAGGCACTGTAGTCCAGTGGTTGCTGAATTGGAATCACTGGGTAGGCGGAGTAGGTTAGATCCCACTCACACCTAATATCCTGACTAAGGTTTTGTAAGAGTTTCCTCAGTCCTCCTGGTACAAGGAATATTGTACCTAAAATATAGGCCCCGGTCGCTACCTTCTCGTTCGACACGTGATGGGTTTAGGCGACGACAATAATTTTCGCCGATAATAATAAATAAATTAAACAAATATACATACATTGTGTAACAGGATTCGATTGACAAACTTGGAGGAATGATGGTACGGTACATCGAAAGATTAAGGGGAAACGTCTTAGTCACTGCGGTGGAAATTCTTTCTTCACATTTGCACATGTTACATTCTAATTCCTTGTTACTGAAAGTTTCAGCAGGTACCATTATCCTTTTGTATTTTAATTAGGATCTTATGTCGTCTAATTGTATTAGCTCTACTTCCAGTTAAGAAAAATGGATGGTTGCGTCACGAAAGAGGAAGAGTTCCCAGACATCCTCTTAGACCAACTCAAATTCATCCATCCGCCTATCCAGAAAATCTCTTCCCATAAAAAGGGCGTAACCCTTTCAATGGATAATTGCCATAGCATTCGCCATACAAAATGTCTCATGAAAGAAATAAACCTTTGCTCTAACTAGTTTTGTTCCAATTTTTAGCATAGATTTATGTATTCCTACTTAGTATACAGGGAAACCAAAAGCTTGGAAACATTATTTCTAAAAGACATAAAGACGTGGCGACAAGATATACGTTAATGGCTAGTGCATAGAAAGCGCCACCTGTTAAACGGTAAGCTCATTATGAATGCCATCTGGAATTTGTCCATCTAGAATCATACTCGGTTATTTTAATAAGGGAAAGGGGATCGTGTAATATATCAATCTGAACTGGAAATTTACCAGGGAAACAATAGTGAAGTTAACAACTTATCTTTATTCTTGTAAGAGAATGTTGAACAAAATCTGGAAATCCTCTCTCCCTTGGATTCACGTCATATTGAGTTATAACGTGTTCAGTTTTAAAATCTGCAAACATCAATGCCCCATCTGGGATTCCAACCCAAAACCTTCTTAACGCTAGCTTAGCAATTCATAGTACATGACCACCGCGGCCAGTATAAAAGGTATTCAAAAGTCATTAAACTTACCCATAAGTAACGCCGACCATGTAGGAGTAACACTGAACTGATTTTCAATGAGTTTAGGTAGAAAGGCTGCGAAGCCTGATATGATGAGACCTTCTGTGGCTGCTCCCATGTTGAGGAAGAAAAACGTAGGATTTCGGACGAGGCCTGTAATAGCCTTAGGAAGCTCCTTGATTTTACCAAATGGTTCTGTAGTGCTCTTTTTATGAGCTTCAGATACCTTCTTGGCTTGGATGATTGATGCACCTGCAAAAACACAAGACAATGAATGATTCATATATTTTAATTTACATATTTATGATACTTAAGGCCTGAAATACATTGACTACATTCTGCAGTCGAAGTGGAGTGCACGTGAGTAGGATAGAAGAAGCGGTTCTGGGACACGAGAACCGATGGCATTTTACCTTTTACGAGAATTTCAGCAACGTCAAAGGTTCATAAAGTATGGCAATGACCATTTACTGTACATAGCTATTTTCACATAATGTAAATCTATTTTCTCATATATGCAAATTACCATTTACTGTTCATTTCCGGTGCAACCAAAACTTCAAAGCTTCGGTTCACTGTAACCCAGAGCAACTTCTATTCTACTTTAGCATTATAGTGAACATTTAGCTTCATAAGTAACCATAAATAAGCATCTACTACACTTGCATACTTGACACTTGTCACGTCAGTTGTCACTTCTCATGTCACTTGTCACGTCATTTGTCACTTGCCACTTGTCACGTCACTTGTCACTTGCCATGTCAATTAGCACTATTCAATCACTGCTTCATTATTAACGCTTTAAGAAAAGTGTAGTGCAAATGGAACATCAGTTTCATATTATATATAGTTTCTTTTCCTTCCAATTTCCAAGAAAGTTACTGCGACTAGAATATCACTTTTGATACGTGTGTACTATAATTACTCATACATTCATTAGCTATCAAGTGCTCTTCTTGCATGCAACAGACCCATATTCAAGTTCTACTGTGATATTAGTGTTTCAAGGAGAGTTAGTGCGAACGGAATTGTATTATATATAGTTTCTTTCCCTTCCCCCCAAAATGGAAAGAGTGACTTGTGGGTATCGCGGTAAATCTATATCAAAGTCTTATTTACATAAACACATTACAGCTATGCACAGTGTTGAACCAAGTGCAAAGAGGCAAAAGTACAATGAGAAGTGGGTGAGTAGCACATTCAATTCTACATTAAATGTTTATGTGCTCCCTGCAGAGTGTGATGATAAACATTGTGATGATATCATTTCATTTCTAAACAACATTAAAAATGAATGCTTAGATATAATAGAGAGTGATTTAGAAGTACACAAAGCTTTGAAAGTGAACTTCACCCTCTTATCCATGCTTCACCAACCAACTAGTGGTGAAGAAATGAAATTTCATGTAGCATCCGGCACTCTAACAATCTTGAAAGGTGATTGGTTACAGGAGAAGATAGAACAAGTGCTTTCAAAGTTAGCATCACAATAAGTAGAACGTACAACAAGAAAGTCAGGTTGGAGTTTAAGTGAGAAACCATTGCATACGGTGAAAATCACACTGAGTGAACTAAAAAAAACCCTTCTCTGCTTCAACATACTGTATATTGAGTTACCAAAGAAAGTTTTTAATAATAAAAAAGCAGTGATCAATATCCAAAATAGTGACAAGTGCTTCTTGTGATGTATTGTGGCAGCATTATACCCTGTTGACATTCATCCTGAACGCGTATTCAATTATGTGCGATGTGAAAGTGAAATGAAGACCTTCCCAGTAGCATTATCGCATACTAGTAAATATGAACGGCAATAAAATGATCTGCATTCCGATAATAACATAAGCATCAATGTTTATGCTTACAATGAAACTAAATCAACTTTTCCACTATATATAAGCGAAATGACATTCGATACTAAGCAAATTGATCTCTTGTATGTAACAAATGAACCAACAACACACTACTGCTTGATTACAAACTTTAGTAGATTAGTGAGGAGTCAAAGTACAAAATATGAACACAAACAATACTATGGTAAGCGATCCCTTCCACACTTTAACCCTGAAGGTAAGCTATTAGAGCACCTTGACTATTGCAAGAAGTTTGAATCCATGAGAACAATCAAGCCAAACCCAGGGCAAACTATTAAATTTAAGAAGTTACATTCAGTGCTTGAAAGTGATGTTATTATTGCAGACTTTGAATCTTATGTTAAAGCAATCATTACCTGTTCGCCTGATCCCAGTACATCATATACAGAAAAGATTCAACACCACGAGCCAGTTTTGGTCATTTAATTTGTTGGCGCGATGCTACACCATCGAACCCAGTTTTATATATAGAGGCAGAAACGCTGCTGAAGAATTCCTTTATCGAATGGAAAATGAATTGATTCATATTGTTAGTAAGTTATCGCATATGCAACCTCTCTCCCCAATGTCTCCTCAAGAAGTTCAAGCATATAACGAAGCAACAAGTTGTGCTGCTTGTTATTACTAATTCACACCAGAAAATTATAAAGTCCAAAATCACGAGCATCTCACAGGCGATATCATTGCAGCAACTTGCAATCGGTGCAACTTGAAAATACAATGGCAAAGAAATGTTGTGCCTGTTTTCTTCCATAATCTCTCAAATTACGATGCTCACTTGACTGTAAAGCACTTTGGAATACAGCCTGGTAAAGTTAAACTCATAGCACAAACAGAGGAACGTTACATTACATTCTCTAAAATGTTTACCATTTGTGATCGAAATATTCAGTTAAGGCTTTTAGATCTGAATCGGTTCTTGCCACATAGTTTAAATGATCTAGTCGCAAAATTAGAACCTAGTAAATTGAAACATACACGCAAACACATGTCCACACAAGATGTAAAACTACTCACACACAAGTATTGCTTCCCATATGAGTATCTCACTGATGAAACAAAGTTTGATGCAAAACAAATAGCACTCCAGATGTATTTCAATAGTTCTTTGAATAACACTGTATGCAGTGATGAAGATTATGCCTTTGAGAAGAAAGTGTGGAGAACATTTAAATGCAAAACCTTTGGAGATTATCACGATGTGTATTTAACCTTAGATGTATTGTTAACAGCTGATGTGATTAAGAATTTTAGAGATACGTGTTTCGAGGCATATGGATTGGACTTTACGCAAATGTACACAACACCCCAACTGGCATTGAACGCCATGCTCTATGAAACCAAACAAGAGCTTCAACTACTGTCGGATGTAAACATGCATCTGTTTATAGAGCAGTCAACCAGAAGAGGTATCACTGAGTGCACTCTAAGTCATCCAAGACAAATAATCCCTTTGTTAACGACTATAAACCTAACCAAGAGAATTCCTTTTTAATGTATCTAGATATGAACAACGTATCTGGTACTGACATGGTTAAAGCTTTGCCTTATGGTAATTTCAAGTGGAAACCAACACCATCATAGTGAAATGACGCGCAAAAGACATTAGACTATCCAGTAAACAATGAGAAGGTTTTTTTTCGCTGAAGTGGATTTGTATTATCCACAAGAGCTGCATGATGTACAACAAGACTTTCCTATGGATCCAATCAATTAAATTTCTCCAGGAGGTGCATGCAAAAAGCTACTACTGACGCTAAATGATAAGCAGAATTACATTGTGCACTATCCTACAGTTTTATTTACAACAGGGTTTTCAGTTTCGTAAGGTACATAAAGTGGCGGAGTCAATCCAAATGGCTCGAGACATATATTAATAGTAATACGACACGTCGCGCAGGTGCTACTACAGACTTTGAGAAAGAGTTTTATAAACTTATGAACAATGCTTTATATGGTAAGTCGATCGAGAATGTAAGGAATCGAATCGATTTGAGGCTTGTAACTGATGAAAAGAAGTGTAGAAAGCATGTAGCATCATCGCACTTCAAATCACGAGAGATCTATGATGAAAGTTTAGTTTTATGTCATATGTTAAAGAAAACAGTTAAATTAAATAAGGTTAACTACGTAGGAGTTGCTATGCTACACCTTTCGAAGTTGTTAATGTATCAATATAATTATGTAGTCATGAAACCACGATATAAAGAGAATATGTGTATTGCTTATAAGGATACTGACTCGTTTGTGTATTACATCAAGACAAACGATTTTTATAAAGACATGCATGAAATGATTGAGTATTATGATACTAGTAATTACCAGCAGCCCAATACATATAAGCTTCCTGCAAAGAATAAGATGCAACTGGAGGAAGATGAAAGATGAATACAAGGGTGTATCGATCAGTGAGTTTGTTGGGTTGAGAGCAAAAATATATGCGATATAAGATGTAAATAATGAAAGTAGAAAGAGAATCAAGGGTATACGAAAGTATGTAGTAGAGCAAGATATTACGTTCGATAACTTTAAAAAGTGTTTACGATCGGAAGAAATGAAAATGAGAGCACAAAAGCAAATCAGATCAGAGAAACACGACATATCCACTGAACAAGTAAACAGTAGCCCTTGACTCAGATGATGATAAGCGTTGCGTCTTAGATTGCAACATACGCTGCTCTGGGGTCACTATCAATTAGATAAGATAAGATAAAATGAATTGTATAGGCGGTAACAGCACTATGGCTTACGCCCGTCCCGCCTATCAATTAGAGTATGGAACAGTATGCGATCAATGTACATGAACTTTTATTGTTACTGTCCTCGAATTTGCTTCACCTTTAATGCTAATAAGAGCTTTTAAGTCTTGAAGCTCATAAGTCTACGAGTCTTGTATATGTATCTAGAATGCAGTAACTAACTACACGGCTTACAGTACTCACATGTTCACCGTGGATGACAAATGTTCACCGCAGGATTATATTCTGAGTAATATCAAACCCTTGCGATTCACCAAGGCCACCAATGCATGGTACACTCTTTGCAACTGCTGTGAGTAGAGGTCAGCAGTGATGGTCTGACCAGGTGGAAGGATCTTGTAATGCACCACTGGGCGACAAGTCCACCATACACAGAGCAGATGTGGTCTTGAGGTGTAAGGAACAGGGTCACATGGCAATAACCGGTACGCTTGGGAGTGTCATAGAAGATCCACTTTTCGTCATCAATGAACCGCGATCAAATATGAGTGCGTTTAGGTGCCGAGTGAGCAAAAATAAACAGGCTGTCACTCGTTGTTCCTTGTTGGATGTCGACATTGTGTAGGGTATCTACTTGCTTAATCATGACTTCCCTATCCCATACAGATGCAATCTGACTGATTCAGCGACAACATGGAATCTTTCTGCAACTTTATTACACGTTAGACCACTGTCCTCCTCGATGGCTGCTTTCAGGAACTCGACACATGTGGTCGTCCTTAGCGAGTTCATCAGCAAGGTTCATATGCGGCGACTTGATGCGGCAGCTGACAGGTCCACTTTTAAGTTATACAACAAGCACATCCGAACACGCTGTTTCTACACTTCCATTTCTTTTTTACGATTGACGAGCTATGACTGCTGTGTGTGAACACCGTGCCTGTATTACTGAAGGTCGATGGGTGATATGCCATTTAATAGATTTAAAGATATATATTCTATAACATGGAAGGAGCCCTATGGATAAAATAAGATAAAATGAATTGTATGGGCGGTAACAGCACTATGACTTACGCCCGTCTCGAGGAGCCCTATGGTTTTATAACAATCTATATGACGAGAAAGTCGAACGATGAAAGTATAGAAACAAAATCGATCATTTCTTTATGATCGAGTGACGTTTATGTTAATACGAATCGAATGTCATAACGTTCAACGATTAATTGATGTACGTATGTACGTGTGTTACGTATGTATGTATGTTAGGTATGAACGTATATTACGTCTAACATTTATTATATTATAGTCTTTTATAATGTCAAAATGAAAATCGAATAATATTGAATTACAAAATCTCTTGGCGAAACGTTTTGAAGAATGGAAAGAGGGTCACCGCAGCTATTATGAAAATCAAAATCGACAAGAGAAACAATTGATCGAGGCGATTGAGACCTTAGGTAAAGAAATTAAAGGAGTAACCGATGACAATAGAAATCTAATTACAGAACTTATACCTGTAGCACAACAAAATACAATTATCCATCAACACCACAGAAACCTCATTTGAAAAACAGTTATTTGCTTTACCTAAGGCACTGCCTGAAACTAAAGGAAGAGAAGATGATGATGATGATGATAAATTCAATTAGGTCCATTAGTGAGTCGATATTTGAGTACTAATAGATCTTATAGATATGAAGTGTTTGGTTTATATTCTATTGATATGGATAGAGTAGTGCAGTGGAAGATTAGAAGTTATAATGTTTTCTTTGATACTGATGATTTAATTGTATATAGTGAGAGTAAGATCGCACATGATCCATCGACTCCGATCTATGAAAAATTTAAAGGAACAGAAGGCTTATGGGAGTTATTAACTCGTAAGCAACCAATAGGTTTCACTGATGAAGATTATGAAACTTCTAAGAAGATTTCAAAAATGACGAATGCTTTAAGTCAAAATCATGACCCATCACAGAGCAGAGTGAAATCAAGCTCCAGTGATAAGTATGACATTAATGAAACCTATTTGACTTGAACTGAAAAGTAAAGGTGAGGGCTTGAAAGAAAGGAAGCAAGGAAATGAGATTAAGCAATATACAATCATGCCGCAACAGTTTATTTGGATGGATGCTGTTACAAAGTTAGTAGATAGATTAATAGTTATAACAGGTGAAGAAACAGCAGGGAATAAGAACTTTTATAATGAGAAAGTAGACATAATCCAACTTCATTGTTTCGAATCCAAAGGGATTAGGCTACCTCATAAACATCATTAATATACTTCCACCAACATTTTGGCAAACTATCGAAGGTAAGAGCTTAGTGAACGATATTATTAATAAATTTCCCTTTGAACTACACCTCCCGGGCTATGAATTTTGTGGTCCTGGTACACGGTTAGATAAAAAATTAGCGAGAGGTAATCAAGGTATAAATAGATTAGATCAAGCATGTCGAGAGCATGGCATTGCATATAAGAACTTTAAAAATCTAACAGATAGGCATTGAGCTGATCAAGACTTAGAGCTTAAAGCTTTTTATAAAGTTATATGCAAAGATGCTGGTTTAGGTGAAAATTTAGCTTCATTGGGTGTAGCAATGACGGTGAATACAAAACGAAAAATGGGTTGGGGGTTATAATACTTGGTAATAATGGGCTAAACACACTACGGAGATGCATTTTCTTCAATTTCATATATAATATAGTTTTTGTTTAGATGAAGGTTAAAGGTGTAGCATTTCATATTCCATCTCATGAATTAAAACCATTAAACATTAATGACATTTTAGATAAATAACAACTTGCAAAGAAGCAAAGATGCTTGAATAAGGGAAAAAATATGGGTTTGACATTAAGCCTAGCGCAGTTAAAGAAACTTCGTAATCGAACAAAAACAGGTGGGTTTATATTAACAATTCCCGCAATCCTTGCTGCATTGGGAGCTGTTGGTAGTCTTGCAGGTGGTTTAGCAGCTATAGCTAA
>JAGDQP010058110.1:0-12615 GCA_022664845.1 Lepisma saccharinum
CCAGGGCCCCCAACGTGAGAGTCTACGATTTCGTTCAAATCCCTGCCTGGTGTATAAAGGTTAAACTCATCGACTCTCGAATACAAAAGACTACGCATAGAAATAAAGATAAATCAGCAAAGGAAAGGCTGTAACTAATGTTTCAGTGGTTAAGTAATGGTGCTCAAGTGCGTGTGATAGCAACTTCTTGTAGTCTTGTTACATCTACAGTTTCAAAGATAGTTTAAAAAGTCGTCAATACAATCGTAGAAGAAAGCTCGGTTTCGTGAAGTTGTGTAGTGGCCGGAAAGTTCTCAAAATATTGCGCAAGGTCTTTTTTGATGAGTTTCCTTGACTTAAAGGTTGTATAGATAGAACATTGATGTCCCAACTTTGCGTGAAGATGTGTACATAAACAGACATAGAAAACATTCACTGAATTTTATAGAGGAAGACAACGAATTACAGTCTTCCGCAGATCTCTCTATCCAATTTTATTATTTGTTTCACTATATCCAGTTATCATAGTTTTATTCGATACTGCTCAAAAGTATTTGATACAGATACTCGATATTCCAGAAAAGTATTCCAATACTACGATACTCAGAAAAAAGTATCTCGATAAAGATACTGATACAATTCAAAAATATCTAGATACTTAACCGATACTTCCTTAATATTGACATTTTTACGACTTTTTGAAAGTGACAATTACGGTTTAATGTATGTGAAATTCTATTCTTTGGTTAATGTGAAGCCCGGAGCGCGGTCCTTTCTTTCACACCTGCTATTAAATCACTCATAGCTTGTAGGGTCTCTCCTTCGGGTAGTTTTCCTCTCTTCTCTTTTTTTCTTTTCTTTTTTCTTTCCCTTCATGTGTGTTTCTTTGTCAGACCTAAGTTAGCTGTCTTTTATCTTTGTATGTAACGGTTTTCCGGCTGTACCCGTTTTGAAAGAGTAGAGTTCGGTCTCATTTTTCAAGTACACGTGGTAATTTCTCAGTTGTTAGAGCTCTGTGGTCGTGTTGCTCAATAATGAGGTTTTGCTCACTTATGTCTTCTTTGTAATCATTTCTAACTATTATTGTTACTATTATTATTGGTTAGTTAATTATTAAGGGAACTTGTTCGGTTCCATATCTTCGGTTCTATTGTGTCTTAGTAAAATCTTCCCCTTTTGAAATTGGAAAATATTAAATTAAGAGAATTACTTTCAAAGAAAGAAAGTTGTAAATGTACTAACAATTTAAATAAGTCGAATGTTGAAAATAAACCATTAGAAGTGACTAAACCACCAATGGAACAGGAAACTATGCTGGATGATCAAAATAAACTTAATCATGAAGAACAAAATCAGGATTACCTACCCAGGTGGACGGATGTGGTGTCTAGGAAAAAGGTGAACAATAATGTCATCTAGTTGGGTGTGACGGGCTAATGCCAGATACTACAATGTCCACTAATAACTCTAGTTCATGATGACGGCACCCAACATAGAATCTCTAGATGAAAACTACACCGTCACAGGAATTAATCACAATCGTCTGTGAAGGATGTATTTTCCAACTAGTTCCGGGGTCTGATCCCACCATCCATTCGTAAGCATCCCACTTCAATACCGTCCAACTATTGAAGGGTAAAAGGGCTTACGAATGGGTGCTGATTTGATCAGTTCAGTTCGTAGCTCAGAATCGTATTTATGTGACACAAGTGGTAATTCTCAGTCGCTGATAGCATCTTACTTGCTAGTTTAATATAGTACTAGGAAGTGGTAAATAAAATATAGAAATTCCCTTTTCAATTAACATTGGAATATTTCAGACGGCTAATTCTAAGTTTCCGGCTATTATTACCAAATATGGTGCTAGTAAGGATATGACAAAAACATAAAATCAGTGTTCAAATAATTTGTTTAAAACCATTAATAAATCAATTAAATTTCAACCAGAGATCAACAGCCATGACGTTTAACGATCGAAGGGAATATTGTATCACTTACTTGTTAACTAAGATCGCTTGTCTACCCAACTCGAAGTCAATCTGGACCGACTGCTCATTCTCTCAAGACGGGATTTCGACTAACTTTCCAGTTTACCCGAACCAGCTTGTCACCTTCTATGTGACTACGTCATTCCTAGGAAATTTCCCTTTCTTTCCACAAGTCATGTCCACATCACAGTTTTCGGGTTTTGAAGCCAAGCGAACTCTAGGTCTATCACTCTTAAACGTCATATCTCCTGATCTCTTTCTTCCGCGTTTCGGCTACAGACGTGTAAGTCGTTCACCGAAGATTTAACTGTCTGAAGCATTCCTACAATTCCGTATATATTTTCATGTTTCCCGTACACCAATAGTTAAATGTTTTTGATTTGTACATTCATAAGTAATAATTATTAATTTCTTTTTTTCATATCACAATAATCTCAATAGAAGACCGATCATAAATAGTGTATCAAATGAAGCAGAGAAAAAAACAAAGAGAATTAGCATTTGGTAAAAATCGATCCGAAACTGACCTAGTCACAAATACGATAAAAGCGTTATTCGTTACCAGATTCACTCCTACAGTTTCTGAAGAAATGGTAGAATCCATAGTTAGGGAGCAACAAATCAACTATAAAAAATGTACTAAACTTGAAAAAAAATATGATTCTAATACATCATTTCATGTAGAAGTTAATGAAATTGACTTTCATTTAATAAGTAATCCAGACATTTGGTCCAGTGGGATCGTGATTGGTCCTTTCTATGGTAAACTAAAGAACTCATCTAACTTAGAAACATCCGAAGGTACGAGTAATGCTAAGTGATGGGCAGTCTGAAATTATGGTACACTTCGCATTAAAAAAATTGCGACAGCGAACGCCGTGCAGCTAGGCAACTCAAATGGCACCTTCTTATCCCATAATAGTGTCTGGGGAAAGGGGGGCGGGTAGGAAGGGACCAACTCAAAAATTTCAAATTGCAAAGGGGGTCGAGTAACATGAGCATTGTATTACAATTATTTGCCTAATCTGTAGGAGTACGAATTTCATAATACGATCGCGCTAAATACTTCTTTAGAAATGCTATTTAGATCCACTAATATGTCTACAGTAGAAAATGGAAACAAGTATCTTGTGTTAATCACCGATCTAGATCTAACTTGGAACGTACAAATCGATTACATAATAGAGAAAAGTAATAAGATTTTAAACATATTTAGATGCTTAGTAGATACTAATATATGCTAGTCGCCTTCAAATCATGTTTTTACTCCGTAATTACCTAAAACCCAAACATATAATTTCTTTAAAAATAAATATCGAATTCTTAATAGTGGTCACATTTTTAAAGCGGAAAACTATACCGTTCTTTAATGTCTGGACTATGCCATGTTTCTTAAGGCTGGTAAATAGCTATAATTTTATCTGACTCAAAATCAATGCTTTCAAGTTTTTAAGTTTTGTATACAAATCTCTTACACAAGCTTGCCGCTGCTGCCAGCTTTCCGCAAGGTTGCGTCTCAATACTGTAGATGTAATACAAAGATAATGCATTCTTAGTAGTTCCTACTTTACCAGCTTGCAGCAGGCTAACAACTTCACAGATAGCATGCCAGCTTGTAACAACTATGCCAGTCACTTGCTTTGAGCTGGTAAAACTTGATATTGTGTTGAACTTGAATTAAAACAAAATAAACTTGTTGGAACAACATGAGTGGCTCGTTTGAACAACTCATTGTCACTGGTTGTTATAACTAGCCTAATTCAAGGTTTTAGGAACAAGCAACTATGCGAGGAAGCTTGTTAGACTTGAAATCTATTTGGGTTTTGTTTCGTTGCACTAGCACTGTTGTCTCAGTTGCAGTAGTCCCATCACGTGACAGGACTTCTTCGTTGTAAGCTAAACTCCGTCTGAACCCGCTCCTTTACTACAGCCATCTCATGCCCTCTGATGAACTAAATGTAAATTGCGCTTGAAAAGTTTGTGTAATGAAAATATAGTAGGTGCTAGGTGCTATATAAAACTTTACATGCTCCGTGCTTAAAGTCATACAGTAATGATAAAAATAATACTCTCTATGTTACTCCATTCCATGTCTGAGTTGCATAATCCGCGATGTTTCTCAACAGATTTCCCATCAGCGTAGTAGTTAAAGTACCGAACTGTAAATCACAAGTTTCTAGGTTTAAATCCAACCGCAGACAAGTGCGAAAAATTTCAACAGCACCTCAAAACCAGAGAATAAGACGCATAATGGAATAGAGAAAGGACGTAACCCAGATCACATATTTCTAAAACTATTTTAAAGCACACGGAATACCGTTTATATAAACAGTAAATTTCTCTCAGTGTTGGTAACACAATCATGGTCATTACAAATACTAAACAGCCTAACTACAAGCATAACACAACCCTGAAGTAACCTTCATATAACAAGTTGCTAATGTTTTGCATGAAACAATCTTAATGCATCAAGTGCGAGTGCTTGAAAATCCGTCTGAAACTTGTGTGTCAAGACTATTTGAACCATCATTCTTGTGATTCAACCTTGTTTATACTTTTTCGCTTAATTTGCTGAGCTTGCATCAAATTGTCACACTTGTCAAAGGAAGCTTGATTCACTTTCAGAGTCAGGCCAAAATTGTTATGTGGTATTACTACCGTATTAGTACCTAATACAAACGCAGCATTTGTTATCAAACTCGCAACATTTGTTATGGAACCTATTATAGACTTACACAGGCACGTACTGGGCTACCGGGCATTTGTCCGGTGCGCCGCCGTTTCAAAACGCCGCACTGCGCTAACTATGAATCTATTTCATTGTTTTAAATATTATTTTTCAGTCTCAAAATAATAAGTGTAACCAATTGTCGTATAGACATTTCATAAACTAAATGAAATTCAATAACGCTATTATATTAGCCGTTTTTTTTTTAAAAAAAAAGTAAAAGTAATCCAAGTTTAGGTTGAACTCCCGACACCCAACAAAGCAGACACACAAAAAATGTGAGTCATTTTCTCACACCGTTTTTGGGTCCTTTGTTTTACTGCTAGCTTAATTAATTTAATGGAACGAGATCAGGAAGACAAATGGAGAGATAGGTAGACTTAGAAAAGTGAATGAGAAGAATTAGATAGAAGACTGTTTTTACCAGGGAGATGACTTTGGTAACATTAGCAAGATGGGAGATTGTGTTTAGAGATAAAATGAGATGCAGGCGTGAGGAAAAAGGAAAAAGCTTTGTTGGAAGGAAGAAGCAGGAAGGCAAGGGGACTGTAGAAGAAGAGTGGTAGTGTTAGGTGAAGCTAAGATAAAAGAGGAGGAAGAACAATTTTAAGTTTAGGATACAAATTCAAAGCGGCAAAGGACCAGGTGGATATTGAAGAGATAGAGGAAGCTCTGACGGAGGTTGAAGATAAAGAAAAAAGGAAGAGGACAAGGAAGAAGGTGGTTGGCGGCGTTGGTTAGGGATGTTCGTAGGAGAAATGGACCTAATATTACTGAAGAAGAAAGAAAAGGATTGATTAGCATCACTAGAAGAAAAGACATTGTTGTGGAACAAGCAAATAAGGGAGGCGCAGTGGTAGTGATGGATAAACAGTGGTATGAAAGGAAACTGGAAGAACTGAATGATTATGGGTATGAAGAAGTGGGAGAAAAAGAAGAAGAGAAGAGAAGGAAGAGTATAGTGGAAGATTGCAAGAAGAGAGAATTCAAAAAATTTATAGACGAAGAAGGCAAATTACCGAATATGAAAGGTTTCCCGAAGATTCATAAGAAGGTGAAACTGAAGTCGGTCTTGGACTGTAAGAGCAACATGCTACAATGTTTGGAAAAGAAAATTAAGAGGATAGCGGAAGCGATAAGAGAATGTCAAGAAAGTAGAAGAGTGGTGAATTTAGCTGAGGTAATGAAGTTAATAGAGGAATTAGAAATGAAGAGGGAAAGTACGGTGATGTTCAGTTTTGATGTGAAGAGCATGTTTCCGAGTCTACGTAGAGAGGAAATATTGCGTATAGTGAATCAAGAAATGGGACGGAAAGTTGTAGAAGGGTGGGATAGTGATAGAATGTAGAAGGCTCTAAAAGCGGTATGGGAGAATGGATTTTGTAAGATAGGTGGCAAGATCTCAGTATAGGATCGTGCAAAAGAAGGCCTGAGTATAGGATCGTGTATGAGCCCAGTGTTAGCAGATTTGGTGATGAATGATTTGGAAAGGATGGTGTGGAGAAAGAAAATGACCGACTACTACTGTTTTGCAGGTACGTAAAAAACTTTGGTAAACTTTTATTTTTATATGGGCCAATCTAGTAACTTTGGACTTCGGCCCGTCACGATTCGCAATTTAGCTGTTAAAATCCACACCCATGCTCCTGCCGGGACTCGACCCGGGATGGCCTACCGCTGCAGACTACTCGGCCACACGGCCGGCTTGCAGGTACGTTGATGACTGTCTGGGTATTTGGAAAGGCTCAAGAAGAACATTAGATATATTCATTAAGGAGCTCAATGATAACGGCAAAGGGATGCTTTTGGAAAGAAATTATCTTGCATCATCAAATTCCCCTTGCTTCAAAAAAGAAGAAACCTGAGTTCACATTTCGAAGTAAGCTTCCACTCCAAGAAGATATCTACAGCTGAATGGTGGACTATCACTCCAACCATGTTCAACTAAGTTCATAGTACGATCAGTCCTAGATAGACTTAGACAGTTCGCTGTAAAGAAAGATAACTTACACAGGATTGGATGATAAAAGGCACTAATCACAAAATCGTATCTATAAGATATCTTGCTAAGCAACATAAATAAATAAACGTCAGTTAAAATTTGTACAAACAAATTACACGAATTTGATAAAATACAAAATTACAATCAAATTAACGAATCTTTCTGTACAAAATGACAAATAAAGAAATTTCTAATGACTAATTTCCTGTTATTTTATAGTGTAGAGATTGAAATTAGTTCTGCTTTGCTGTAGAATATTGCCAAATGTTCCTGTATACTTGCACTAGCGTAGAATAAGCTGTAGAAAATACCATGAAAGAAACTAGTTTGCTAAATGTTGTGCAACAAATTACGAGCTTCTTGATGTTTCCCGGAACGTACAAAGAGCTCCAAATTCTTAACTTGAGCTTTAAAAGAGGGATAAAACATCTTGTACATTAACCCTTGCTGATTTATCCGTTCAATAACTTCATTGCTTGGAGTTATAGTTTTGTCGTTCACTGAATCTTTCTGACTTGGATTGTCTAAAGTAATATCTTGCTTCTTCCTGTTTCCCAACATGACTTTTTTTTTCTGTTTCTTATTTGGAGTCCGATGAACTTCCATCAGTAACCATCTTTCGTTCAGATATTGCTTCTGACTCGTTCAACGATTGTTTAGTCGGTTCTTGATCAGTTGAAACAGAAGTGCTTGACCTAGAATTACTTTTGCTTGTTATATACTCATAAGCTTAAATTCTTCGAAATCTCAGACAAGGAAAGTGTTAACTGTTTATGAATTTCCGAATTCTTGGCCCAGAGATTTTGCCATCTTTCGTTCATTTCATTCAGAAATTGACCAGTCACCTGTAAAGCAATCAAGAGTACTAGTTTGCTGAGCGTGTAAGAATTAGTACGTACACGAAATGTCGGGGATTACGGATACGTATCAACACACATTGAAGACAATACAACTATTAACGTATGCACTTAGAACGTATGAAGATCCCGACATGATATAAACATCTTGACAACGCAAGATGAACAAGCGAATACGACTATAAAAAGCCGCGCATCGATAACAAGAGAGAGTTACGAAACTAAACAATGTTTCCAATAACTTGAATAATAATAACGCGATAAAAACACAATTATGCCTCACGGCACCTATCATAGCATCTTGTTATATCATATTACAAAAGAACCTGTTGCTTTGCAATCACGGAACTTAGAAGTACATTTATATTTCACAGTTAGCAGGAATAAATGAAAGTATGTTGGTGAGATTCCATATTTCAACAATGCCGTTGCTATTATATTGACAATTATTCTAAGCATTTTGCACGCAAACAAAGACCATAGAATTGATATGTATCATAATTGTTCGAAAACGAAGGGTATGTCACTCGTTCGCTGAAGGTAAGAACATTTTGAATCTAGTTCACAAGGACAAGCGTAGGTTGTATAACCTAATTTCAACCATATTAATTCATTCATCCTGTACTACAGCATTTCGTAACCTTCCACAAAGGATATAAGTTTCCCACAAAATATGTTCTCATCTTATGGAGATTCTATTGATGACATTTTTGTTTCAGAAGGAGAGATGAAGACAGATCAAAATAATGGTTGAAAAAACAGGAGGCTGTGGTATCAGTGTCGTGAACGGAAATTAGAGGAGAACTTTAGAGAAGGTGTTCAAAATGAGCCCTGTTCATTTGTTGACGGTAGAAGAGTCGGTTATAAAATTCTCTTCGCACTTCCGTGAACGTTTCTGGTGAAATTTCTTGACATGCTGCTGTTATTCTTTGTCTAAGTTCTTCGATACTTGTGGGGTTTGTTATATAAACATCTGATTTTAAATGGCCCGAAAGGAAAAAAAAATGATTTGAAGTCAAATCGGGTGACCGGGACACGGCGACCTATCAATGGAGCCACGGCGACCTATCCACCTATTTGAGTAATTTTAGTCAAGGAACTCATGCCTTTCTCGGTAATAATGCAGGACATTCATCGTGCTGGAGAACTATAGTCTCCGCATCATATTCGGCACTTCTGTGTACATTAATGTATTTTCTACCAATTCAATTATTAAGGGGTCCACTGTATCCCTTAAAAGTCTCATGTATAGGTCATCAGTTAAATTTTCATCAATAAACAAAGGTCCAATTATATGGTTTCCTAAACTACCTCCCCACACGTTAATTTTTTTAGGTTTTTGAGTGTGTCGTTCATCAAGAATATGAGGAATCGAAACTCCCCAGAGCCTTACATTGTATTTCTTGACGTATCCATTCAGATAAAATGAGCTTTCATCGCTGAAACAAATGTGCTCCAAAAACTTTACATTTTCAGCAATTTTCTGGCACATAATTTCACAAAATTCAATTCGCCTCTCAAAATCATCATAATCTAGTTCCTTTGATACGTGTATTTTGTATGGGTGAAATTTATGAGCCTTTAAAACTTTACTGCTTCAACTACGTGGAATGACTCTCGTCTTCTAACTGCCTCAGTGAGAGTTCTGGATTAGCAGTCACCAATCAGCTAGACCAATGATTTCAACCGCAGTTTCCTCTTTTATTTTTGGTCGACCTGGCCGTGGTCGGTCCTTAACGCTTTGTGTTTGACGAAATTTGTTTACAAGCTGATAAACATATTTATGATCTATACTGGGACGTTCGGGGTTCATTTCGTTGAAACGTCTAGTAGTCGCACGGTAGTTTCGCCCACATTCACCGTTAAGAAAGATGATTTCTA
Organism: Lepisma saccharinum; assembly: GCA_022664845.1. NCBI lineage: Eukaryota > Metazoa > Arthropoda > Insecta > Zygentoma > Lepismatidae > Lepisma > Lepisma saccharinum. The sequence continues at coordinate 9,436 of JAGDQP010058110.1, forward strand.
CTTTTACCTCAACAGAACGTGGACTTTGGTTGTTATTTATTCTTACTTTATTTTGCAGAAACAACAAACACACAGTAAAACAATCAAACGAACTTAACGAAAATAAAAACTTTCTAACTACAACACAAATTAAACTGTTTCGTTTGATTAGTAAATAAATCAGTAAGTAAGTTAGTACGTAAACTTCACTCAGTTTGTAACAGGAAATATCAGTAGATCTCGAACATACCAGTACTCAAATCCTTATCCTTGTATCTTCTTAGTCGCGGTACTATCAAAATAGTTACTACACCATAGCGAATTTTGTTTATTCTTTGATCAAAATTTCTGTTTGTAACTCAAATGAGGTTAGTATAAATAGTCCATCTTTCACCATCATGACTGTGACTATCATTTGTTGACATTACTTTGAAGAGCAACCGTAGAACCCCTGATTTGACTTAAATATTTTGTTAAACAGTACTCCAATCAAATCAAATTATTTTAATCCACAGTATTATAATTCCAGATTTACAACTACAGTCATAGACAAAGCAATTATAGATTCTTTTAGTTTTGTTTCTGCTCCTGTCATGACGCAAATATTATTATGTTTAAAATTTCAAAAACATATTTATATTAATTTGCGAATACTATATAAGAACTATTAACATTTCATTATAATTATGTGACCAAATATCGTTAATCACTCCAAATAAAAGCAGCGTGAGTCTCATTTGTTAAGCAAAATGAACACTAACTTGCTGGAATGGCTAAATAAATTCAATAAACCTTTGTGGAGTATAAATAGTACTATTTCTAAATGTAATACTATAAGTAGATATATTTTAAGAAGAATAAAGGTTTCGCTGTGTTGTTCGGGAAGAACTTGTTCACCTAATAAAGTCCAAACGAATAAGTTTATTTCGAATAAAAATGAATAACAAAGGCAATATGAGAGTTCACGGAACAAAGATGCGGTTTTTGGAAACGAGTAAAGGAGTAGCATGAAGTTTCCTATAAATCCCGACTCTAATTATATCAGAAACGTGGCATTGGTCGGACATTTAAGAATAGTATGGCCTTCCGCTTTACAAATCTAATCATTATTAGGCATGCGATATTTAAAAAAAAAAATATTATAAGTTTGTGCTATTGGTAGTTACGGAATAAAAACATGATTTGCATTTGACTAGCATAAATATTAGTATCTACTGAACATCTAAATATGTTTAAAATCTTATTATTTGCTTTGTGCGTTCCAAGCTAGGTCAGGCAGAGCCGGCTCGAGGGTTGTTCGAACTGTTCCCCAAACAGAACGCCAAAGTTTTGGAGGCGCCAACCATTTCGGGCGCGAGTGTATCAGAACGGGTAGTATTAAATTACTATATATAAGGGCGCATCGAAAATGTGAAACACAGCACCGATTGACATAGAGCCGGCTCTGATGTCAGAATTGGCGATTAACACAATATACTTGTTTCCATTTTCTACTGTAGTTATATTTGTGGATCAGAAGTATTTGTGGATCAGATAACATTTCTAAAGAAGTATTTAGCCAGCTCGTACTATTCCATTTCTACTCCTACAACCTCAGGAAAAATTGTAATGGTCGTTTTCGAAGTTCGACCCCCGCCATTTTGAATAGGGGCTACATATCGATCCCGAGGAGTAGGAGGTATTATTATTTTCGCTTAAAATGTTCAACTCCCAAAACAATGGAATACGTGTTTCGGCATTTTCTCACATTTCCATTGATTCCGGAGAAAAATGGGTGGGGACAGACTTTTTGGAGGGCATAAAACTTGAATTTTCTCATGGGAACGCTGGAACCTTGACGACGTTACTGCTTAAGAAATTAATAATACACGAAATAATTTTGCTAAATGATAATTTTGCCACCTCGTACACTTCTCTTTGAATCCTACAGCCTCTGGAAAAAATGCAATAAAATGGTCGTTTTCGAAGTTTGACCCCCCCGCCGTACATATCGATCCCGAAGTTGATCTAATATTTTCTCTCATCAAAACCTTTCAAACGATATATTACACGACCTCCCTAGCAGTTTGAAATTTTTTAGTTGGTCCTTCCTACCCCCGTCAGAGGTATTATTATTTTCGCTAAAAATGTTCGCCTCTTAAAATAATAGAATACATGTTTCGGCATTTTCTCACATTTCCATTGGTTCGAGAGAAAATGAGGTGGGGACAGACTTTGTGGACCCCCTGTATATATGTTTGTGTTTGCGTGCGTGCGTGTTGAAGCCTTCAGGAGGCTATTTAATACAACGTTAAATAAATCCGCTTATTACAAACAAGAAAATTACTTCCGGGGGTCGCCGCGCAGAAGGAACCTTTCAAGGGAGTCGCCGCATGAAAAAGGTTTAGAAACGCTGCGTTGGATAGATCCCTGCTTATGCCATGTGCGCTTTGTGATGGACAAACACCGTGTGCGCATGGGCGGATTTAGAGATACCGGGGGGGGGGGCAATACAATTTATTTTATGGATAACATATTGTAAAGCTATCGTTTAGAATGAAACATTTAAAGTCACTCAGAAATGATTGAGGGGCAATGTCCTCCATAAATCCGCCTATGCGTGTGCGTGCGTTTTCTCGGGTTTGTCCCGTTTTCTCCAAGTTTCTTCATTCCACCGATTAATTCCATCATCATTCATCCAAAGTTGCCTAAAAGGCCTTAAAACTAAATTTAAAATTCAATTTTATGTATACACGCACTGTCTTTTATTCTGGAAACGGAAGAGAGAATGGGACACGAGCTTTATATCCAAAGAATGATTCGCGAGATTGGCGCTGTGTAAAATATATGTTGGTGGCGTGACAAGGATAGAAACATAGTGATATTATTGTTCATGGATGTGACAACTTAGCAGTGAAGGTAGAATCTTTTGCAGGAAGTCCAATAGGAAAACATCAATTGACGTGCACTTCAAATTTTCTGTATAATGCCAAAATAATATTTGTTATTTGAGATTATATCTACATATACTGGGTCACCATACTACAGATATGAAACTTGAATAAACAAATACTGGACAGTTAAGAAAAGTCCAAGTTCGTGGGGTTTGTTGAACAGAGTTGTTTGCATCTCACTTTGCAGCATTTTTACGAACTAATTGACCTGGCTCCCGTCTAAAGAGAGCCAACATGGAAAGAGGGCGTAGCCCATTCTCGCGCAGGC
>JAGDQP010058111.1:0-12615 GCA_022664845.1 Lepisma saccharinum
TTGGACTTGATTTTGGAGGTTTCCGAGCAGTGCAGAGAATTCTAAAAGTTTTGAGTTCTGAGTCAAATTGATGAAGTTGTTGGTGAGCAATGAAGTGAACTTAAAGACATGACATTTTCAACCTGAAATCCTTGTTCGTTATTTTTCTATTTCAGCAATGCTTCCAGGTAAATCTAGAGGTCGATTTTCCTAAGCTGGAGCTGGATATCTGATTTGTTGCTATACTTCGAACAAAGATGTGTGTCTTTGTTGTTCCTTCCCACATATCAGATTTCTTAATTCCTTTTTCTCTTACATTACATTTTTAATTACTTGTAAGGCTTATTTTGTCTTCTGAATATTTGATTTGGAAATCCTTTAATCATTGTCTTGTTTGCTACTTTAGGGTCATTCTCGATATAACTGTCCAATTGAAGGTTTAGTAGTCTTGTAAGTCGTAAACGTGTCAAGCAAGTAAGACGAAGTGTTGAATAGAAGTAGCATGGATGCTGCGCTACCAGATGCGGGAGATGAGAATCATGACAATCATCTTGAAAGCTGTCATCTTGGAATTCCTTCGAAATTTGTAATGCAAATGGAGTCATGCGATATATCGTTTTAGACTAGCCTGTTTCAAGAAATTCAAATCTGAAGTCAGTTTCTATCTACCTTTATTCGTCTACGAGATAGGGACCTTCAATGTTGGGATTGTACGTTCTACAACATGTGCACAAAGTGGTATGCATTGACATGACTAGACAAAACTTTGTTACAATATTATTAATTTTACCAAAACTGGTAATTTCAATAATGCAGATCGGAATCAGATTATTTACGAAATTACATCAGCAAGAACGTTGACTAAAACTGGAGAGGAGATACCCTAGGAACCTTTCAGTCTGTTCACAGTACAACGCATAGTTGCACTATTGGGGGTCTGCTTTCAAAAGCAAGAAAACTGGGTAAGAAAATTTGCATCTGCTTCCAAGAGAAAAATGGTACATTCAGTACAACTGTTAGAAGACAATTAACAAAAATATTCCTCCAAATATGTATGTAGATGCTAGTGCAAACGTACAAATTAGTAAAAGCAATTTAGCAAACTGTTTTCCAATACTTGGTTTGCAGAAAATAACCATCAGAGAGCTATTTTTGTTGCTGATAGTTGGAGTGGTCACAAGGACTACTCGGTTTTGGCTAGAGTGTTACTTGCCTCAGATATCACAATAAAACTAATTCCTCCTAAAACAGCAAAATACATGCAATCATTAACGTGTATATATTTCACCAGCTGAAGCTTTACGTGAGAATTCACGATTTGGTGAGATGTAACTTCGAAATTTTTTAAACAAACCTCATGACGAGTGTTCATATTGAAAATATTTTCGGTTGTGTACAATCAACTTGGTGCGAAATCATTTCAAAATATGTTAATCTATGCATAGAAAAAGTCAGGATATTATGTTTCAGCTGAAATTACCAAGTTTCACAAAGTTATAGAACAAGTTTTTTATATTGCTTGCAGTCGTGTGATGTTGATCCTTTCATGTATATTTTACATCTACGTTTGTAAAATGTAGCCATTGTCCGCTTCTCCTATGTGTTAATCACTTCATAGGCAACACACACTTTTAAATAAGCACCGTTTTCATCAAATACCTCTTTCGTCACCGAATCTCACGCTTATTAATTTCAATTTTTGGATTCATCTACAAAAGAGGGTATCGTGAAAAATCAACGCGCTACACCATCTTCGCTAACCGATTCAAACATACCCGTGCCGCTGTTGAACCCCATACGCTTCCCAGGGGCCATAAGGATTTGAGAAAAATACTGGGTTTGAGTGTTCGCCCAAATGTATATGCACATATTGTAGGACGTAAAATCCCAACATTGAGGAGACCTATCTTCTAAAGTAATAACGGTAGATAAAAACTGACCTGAGATTTGGATTTCTTGAAACAAGCTAGTCAACCTTACGATATTTGTTACTGGTTACGATATTTGAGTATTTAATAATACAATAGTATTTGAGTTCTATTGTATAGTATTCCTCTTAGTAGTAAACCTCAAAATTGATTAAAAACGTCCTAATTTCTAAATTGATTAATAATTTCGAATTAATAACTGTTTTATTGAATTCGGCAGTCCAAAACCATGGGTTTTCACATGAAATATAAGGATTTTTGACAATTTGAAAGGTTTTGCACGAAACGTTTTTTCTTTCTATCATTACGTGTTGTTTTAGCAGGTGTGCCGCGGCTCTCCAGGTTGAGAATAACTGGTGTAGTGATTAATGGACCGCGGATTTTTAGATGCTAAAAATTAAGTTTTAGGTACATAGAAAAGGCACTTTCAAATATCAAATTAGGCACTAAATATAAAACATGCTCTTAAAATAAAATATAAGGATTATACATTTTTAAACAACGTTACATTGTTTTAACAAAATGAAAATCTTGATAATAATAAAGTGTACAGAAATGCACACACTTCATCAAAGTGACCATTAAATTTCTCGGGAAATAAATATCTAAATTTTAATTCTCTAGTATTTTACTACAAATCGTACTTTCACTTGTTTTAGTGTTTGCTAAGCCAATCAGAAAAGTACACTCTCTATGTGGGAAGAGATGTTCTTTGATACTTCCGGTTTGTAGTAGACCTGCGGTGGGTTAAAGTTATACCACTTCCTCCCACTGTCACCTGGACTGTATCCTGTTGAAATGTTGGGTTAGACTGTTGCTCTTACGTTCTACTGACGTGTGACTTTCTAACTTACATATACACTCGAACTTTACTACACACACCGAGCGGTCGAAACTTAATTTCTCGAGCGTTGACTTTATATTCGGAGACTTTAAAGATCCCAACTGCCGCCCATCCTGACAGGTTGTTTCAGGAAGTATTCAAATTCAAAATTCACAACACAGGATAGGCGTTAATACATCAATTGTTAGTCATTTTTAATCAATATCTTCTTGTTTCCGGGTGGTTCAACGTTTACGCTGGGAGGGGGGAGAGGAGTCCAAGGTGCGTCTAGGTCTTAAAAATGAATTTCAAGGGCGAGGGTTCGGATCTCCTCTAAATACACCCCAGAATGTAACATTGAAAAGATATACTATACGATACTAACCTCGATGTTGCATCTTGACAAAAGATAACTTTTCCGTCAGTTGTGAAACATGTAAAATCTTGTATCCACTAAAGAATTACAGAAACTTTGGAACTGCCTACTTTTAGGCATTGTACTACAATCTTCAAGTGAATTTTGACGTTTGACTTTCGCACTCTGTTGTCTCGAAATCAACTGCACGAATGACGAAATAATGTTCTTTCCTCCCGCTCATGACATTTAACCTTCCTCCACTTCTCACTGAACCCTTGCAACTGTAGACTAAACAGGCGGGGGACGACCTTTTATGAGTCACTACAATGTTGTGCCTCTTTTAGAGTTTCGCTACTTATCTTAGACGTTCATAACATCGGTGGAAATGGCTCAAAATTAGGGCTTGTGTAAAAAAGGCATATATATGCAATATCGTAGAAATAGGCATTTTTAGGCAACATAAAATTTATGGATTATTGCACAATTTCTCATGAAACGTGCATATACAACTTTATTTTGAACTAGGAACGAATAACAAAAATAGGAGTTTACCTAAAAATCAGTGGTCTAGTGATAGCATGTCGTGTTCGATTCCTGGCTAACGCAATTATCTTATAATGCATCTTGGTTTTTACTTCATTTTTTTTGTACTCACAAATAATTGCTCCCATTTTGATTCTTTTTGCATTTTTTTTATATTCAACAAGTTACACTGGATTAGGTTAGAAGAGTGACATAAGTTTAAAAAAAAATCACCCACTCCCATAGTCCAGACAACGTCGTCTCTGTAGGAAATGTGGCGTTCTGCTTACGTTATTTTTTATATGTCACCCGCTACACACTTCTCTCCAAACTGAGAATGAACATACTATACGGTTTGCATTGCTATCAAGTACTCGAAAAGGGTGTGCTAAACCAAAGGTAAGTCCAGTTCTTCCCTTGCCCTACTAGCGTACTAGCTGAACGAGAGTCGATGTTTTCTGCAAATTGAGGCTGCCGATTTTGGCGTACTCTACTCAGTTGCTCGTCTTCTCAAATCCTTCACAATTCTTAGCTGAGTTAAGCTGAAAAGCTCGGGGGCATTGTAACAGTATAATAAAGTTAGTATAGGGAGTATTATATTTCAGAATATTATTGTCGAACGAAAAATAAAAGAGGACGAGCTAACAGATGTATTATTTTTCGTTGGATAACCAAAGCTAGAAGCTGAAAATAGCATTATTTTATTTTCCAACATTACACATATCCTATCAGAATTAACATATAGGATGCTTAGGTATAGCTTGTAATGACAATAAAAAAGTAATTTGATTACTTACTTTTAGATGTGAACTTACGTCATCTTTGAGATTGGCTCTCATTATTAATGTTTCACTATGCAACCATTCTTCTCACAACACTGTGTGTTAATTATTGAGTCATTAACCTTCAATTATTGAAAGAAACCACTATTTTTAAATCTAATTTAAGGTATTTTCAGAACTGAAGGTTGTAAAGGAAAAGTCTTTTCCCTGAGACTCAAACTGCATCGTAAAGACATGTTCGACCTCTCTCTTTCTGTCTTGATCTCTGTCCCTGACACCTCGCATGAATAGGACTGGGTAAGGTAGTGACAAAGGACTTTCCCTACTTTAGACACGTTTGGGTGAATACCAAGAATGACGAAAGCTGTAGAGAATCTGTGTCGGAATGATGAAGTGCAAGGCTTAATCTTTACAGAGCACATCTCGTCATGGAGAACATAGAAAAAGAAAAGAGTCTTTAGGTATAAGCAAAATTTAAAAGCAGTAACTCTATGGATTGGACGTTTTCTCATTAACTTCCGTAAATTGTCGGAAAATAAACATTATATGAGAAACAACATCAATTTGTATAATTGATTTGTACATAATTTGACTAATAACACCAACAAATATGAAATAAGAAGAAAAAATTAACGTTTGGTTTCAAATTAATTTATTATTCTTTTCTTATTCTTAAAAGCGAGGTCAAAATATTTATCACGTGGCTGCTGAATGTATTTATAACATAGACATATACCATTGCACTTATTACTGACATGTCAAAAGTACATCTGTCAAATGTAACGCGACAAAGTGACGTTATGAGGTACACTAAATATTTACTCTGTCGGCAAAAAAAAAAAAAAATCGCATGTTCACTTTCAGGAATGCAATTAGCTGAACTAAGTAATCAAGTTAATCAGGGAATGTATTTTAATTAGTGCAAGATATAATTTTAGTTACAGAAAACTGGGATAATAACAATGACAGCTTATAACAACTTTTATGATTAATATAACTAACCTAGATGTATAATTATTGTTCATTTGAGCTTCTAACTGAACAAATGGAAGAAGGTCAATGGATACAATGAATTACTTAAGAGTAATTGTGTTTCAGAAGGAAAGCAAGGATATGTAATAGATTTTTCTGCAAATTGAGATAACAAATACTTAAGAATCTATGTCCAAGACCTAAAGATATTCTGAAATGTGTGAACTGAAACGAAATACAAAGATTGAATCGTCTTGACTAGAAACTCCATCATGTTTTCTATATATATGGGTATAACATGCTCGTCTAAGATGTATTAAAATAGTCAAATAGGTAAAATTCATTCCGACTTCTTGTACATTTTCTTTGAGCAGTATTTCTTTAAGAAAAATCTCTTTCTAGATTTGTGATGTATTTTTTTTATTATTATTATTCCTGGGAAAGAATAAGTCAAAATGTTATGTATAGCCCCATTAAGTATCTCGGGGAGCACTACTTTTCTTCGGTTTCCTTTTGAAAGAAGCACTGACTATAGAAGGTAAACATGTCCGAAAGTTCAAATTTTCAAGAGAAATAAATTGTTTTGCATGATCGTTTCTGTGAAAAGATTATTGAAAGGCATTTGTAGCATTTATTGTGAACACCAATTTAAGTACTACAAAATTTTGTCATAATTGTTTACAACGAAGACAATCGCAAAAAAAAAAAAACAAAAAAAAGTTACTTGCTTCTTCTGCCAAATTTTGTTTTTCGGACACTTCCTCTGTGAAGTTAATAATTCATACTTGTCGAATCTAAATGATAATTTAAAGATTCAAATAATTGTATGGGACATATCTGAATGAAAATAAGAAAACCTAAATTAAAATCAATATTTCTGCGAATTTTGCAAATGTAACGACGAGAAAGAGGAAATTTGAAGACCTTATCAGCATAAAATAATCGTTTCCGCCTATGTTTACTACTCGGAATTTGAAGAAGCTATTTAAACATACAAGTACAAACATTTTTTTTTTGATATAACAATACTAAACGTTAGTTATTATTATCACTACCTATTGATACAGTTCGTGTCTTCTAATTGCAAACAAGGTCGAAAGTGGTGCCATAGATAGAAGGTGGAAGCCACATTTGCTTTTATAATACAAAATACTCTGAAATGTTTCGTTCTTTGACTTATCTGATCTTCAAAATTAACATTTGAGAAGCATTTACGTCCTATAAAAAATTCAGATACTTAATCACCTTCATATGCAACAGCAAGCGAGTACGTGACCCTTTACAGGGAATCACCAAAGTAATGGTGCTATACTTCGGGATATATTCGGGAGGTGATTATATACACCAGAACAAACAAAAAAATCATTGAAAGAAATTCAAAATTATGCATAGTTTTGGAGCTGAAATTCTCGGTGGAATCGTCACAGATGACGTCATATCTCGACACATAATAAAGTAAGTGGTGTCGGTTAGCAAATCACACTCCGAGTAGTACCCGATACATCACTTTAAACAATCTTGTTGATTGGCGGAGTGCCGCAAAGACAGGTTTCGTAACCTAAGAATTTCATTAATCCAGAAATACAATGTTTTAATATGGTAAACATATAAATCCACTCTAAGCTGTATTTGTCAATTATAAAGATAACTTCAACAGAAGTATTGGTACTACTTTCAGTGTGGTTTGTTAAACCGTCAACGCTTACGGTGTTACTTGTGACGATGCCGTCGTAACTTTGAGGGTTTGTAGCTGAAGGGAACATTTTCTTGTCTGATGTAAATAACAACCTCCCGAGGTTTGCACCATTATTTCAGAAACACCCTGTATAACTCCCAAAATCATTACGGAGCCAAGGTCATAAGACGTTTGTATTATAGGTATTGAGTTAAAGACTAATATGGATTGTTATTATCTATATGTATGTATAACACTTATCAACTGCTTCCGCCGCTATTCACTATTCGCCGTGAAAGTGTCCAATATTGTAAATGTTTTCATCACTACCATACGGCAAGACAATGAAAGAAAACAAATCAATGCTACAGAGTGCCACTAACTGTTCTCCAGGCCGTTAACAAATATTGTGTGTATCCCTCACAGCTGAAAAGGCTCAATCTTAATCTGTATTTGAGGCATACATCATTGAAGGGTAATGGATTGAAATAATTTTAGTTATTTTTAATGTAATTTCGTAAAAGAATAACCATGAAGATTTCAATCCATCATTTTATAGATGGTTATTATTCCATACTTCGTGGAAGATACATCCTTAATGACATATCTCATTGAATTCGTGATAGTAACTCACTCTTTAACAATGAGTATAAATTGCCTACATTTTACCTGTAGTTGTGGTTCATATTCTTCTATCTCTAGCTCGTTCAGAAGAGAAGTTTCTAGTCAAAAATATTTGACTCAAGTGAATATTTAATTAATCAGTCGTTTCAATAAAGACGTCTGTTTCATAAGATAAAGGTCAATAGGTCATGTGCCCTTTCTAAAGTCAGGTTTGTTTCTTATATATTTTTCTCTTTTGTTAATTTTAGGAAATGAGTTAAAAATGCTCAGCGTACATATCTTACGTATTCTACTGCCTGCGAAAGTAATTGTTGTATTCTGCACAAACATGAGAAATGACCTTGGAGACAGCAGTGAATGCATGGAAGGAAATCTAAAATCCTTTTGCTAAATTGTTAAAATACACTTCAAAGAAGACATAATCATAATTTCAACGGAAAGTAATAAAGCTAACACTGATAATATGTTATTTAAAAACAAATGCTATTCATCACTAGTGACTGTCATCAAATCTATCTCATTTACTTTCAATACTCGAGATAATATACTACAACAGTCTTATACCAGGTGTATGTATAAGTAGTTTCCGGTTTCCCTAAGAGATGGCGCCAGCGAAAAGTACGCAGCGTATTCATTTGACACATACGTCATTTTGTTCGTCTGACATTAAACTACAAACACACACAAGTTGAGTCCGCCAAACGTTTTATGGTTCAGTGATCATGTCGAAGTTTGTGCCTGAAAAAGAACATTTGCGGAACGCATTGCTTTTCTTATTTAATCAAAAGAAAAAGGCTGTTGAAAGTCATCGTGTGCTGGTAGAAACATATGGTGAACACGCTCCATCGATTAGAACATGTGAGACATGGTTTCGACAATTTAAAAGTGGCGATTTCAATGTGAAAGACAGTGCGCGCTCTGGTAGACCACAAAAGTGCGAAAACGAGCAATTGCAGGTGTTATTGGAGGATGACCCAACTCAAACTCAACAGCAATTGGCAAAAGCATTAAATGTGTCACAAGAAACAATCAGCAGACGTTTATGAGCAATGGGGAAGATCAATTAACCTGGGTAAATGGGTCCCACACGATTTGAATGAACGTCAAATAGAAAATCGCAAAGTCACTTGTGATATGCTGCTTCAACGCCACGAAAGAAAATCCTTTTGGTATCGAATTGTGACGGGTGACGAAAAATGGATTTATTTCAAAAACCCGAAGCGGAAAAAATCGTGACTTTCACCTGGCGAAGCCGTCCTTCAACACTAAGGCCAAATCGCTTCGGCAAGAAGACCATGCTTTGTGTCTGGTGGGCCCAGAGCGGTATTGTGTATTATGAACTCTTGACGCCCGGCGAAACCGTTAATGCACAACGCTATCGCCAACAAATAATTAATTTAAATCACGGATTGATCGAAACACGACCGGAATGGGCCCGGAGACATGGCAAAGTGATTGTGTTACACGACAATGCGCCGTCTCACACAGCAAAACCAGTGAAAGACACCTTGAAATCGCTTGGATGGGACATCCTTCCGCATCCGCCATACTCCCCAAACCTGGCGCCATCTGACTATCGCCTCTTCGCATCAATGGGGCACGCGCTCGCAGAGCATCACTTCATCAATTTTGAAGACGTTGGGAAATGGCTCGACGAATGGTTTGCCGCAAAAAACATGCAGTTTTTCTGGCATGGTATGCATCAATTAATTGAAAGATGGGCGAAATGTGTAGAAGCCGATGGTCAATATTTTGAATAGAACCAAAACAAAATTAATTTCCCTTGAATCTTACGTGTTTTCTTTACCAAAAAAAACCGACAAAAACGTATGCATATACCTGGTATTGTGGTATGGGCTTCCAAATGAACTGGAATTTTATTTTCAAGAATTTGATTCAATTCCAGAAGTTAGTCGTAATATCCTAATCATGATATTATTACCAGACGAGGAACTGAATTCGACACATTTTCAAATGAGATCCATATTTGAAATCAGCCTAAAGTTAAAACTATCGAATGTCATTGAAGGCACTTTTTCTAGTAGTCATCCGATTATGTTCTATATTTATTCTCTGTTTTCGAAAGAGTTTTGTTGGAGCATTCAAGACATTGTTGTATGGGACATCTGGATCAACACTGAAATTTTAGAGCCCCCACCGGGAATTGAACCCGGGACCACTCGCACTGAAGTCGAGCGCGCTACCGACTAGGCTACGCAGGAGCTCGTCTAGTTTCGTATATATGTATTAGTCTACAAGTCTATAAATCTGTGTATACATAAAAGTCCAACAATAATAAATAAAAGTGGATTTTGATAGATCTTGTTATTTATTTACAGAAAGAATGTAAAGCGTATGGAAAAGTGTTCACAGACCATCGGAAGGATTTTAAAAAAATGTGTCAGATCATTGGACTTCTAATAATATAAATTGTAATTTACCTACAGAATCTAGAATTCAACCTTAAGGAAATAAGAAACCTGTGATATAGAAACCTGCGATACACTACAAACATTTATATATTTAGGCAATATATTTATATTGCCTAACCAGAGATTTTGGCATTGTTTCCTAGGAGTACAACAGCACAGAGAAGGAAGCAATTTAATTTAATCTGCACAATCTTTAGATAGCTACTCACTGTTTGCAATGAACTGAAAGATCGACACCGAAAAGGGGCGTGCACCCACCACATATGCACTTGCCACTTAACGTGAAATATATTTTGTTAGCAGCAAAGCGAAAACTACTGGAAGGCAGACTCGGAAATTCGTGTTTTTGCTTTGCGCTATATCTGAACTAGGGTTGCCAAATCTATGGAGTGACTGTCACTAAATCACACCTTCCGAAAACACCAGAAAATCACCAGATTGTACAGTCACAACACAAATACGTTCTTTATTCTTAAATTTGCTTCCAATAACGAGATGATAAAGATCGACTTCCGATAATATTGCGTGATCGGAGCAGAAGTTGCGTGATCGTACGGGTAATTGTCTCTGTGGCTTTGACTCTGTAGGTTCGTGTCTTATGTAAAAAAGACTATATCAATGAGGATCTCTGTAAGGGCAATCGACACCACCCTCTGGGTCCACGCCAGGAACTACACCAGATAGTTTAGGAAACTACGAGTAATTTTATATTTTGTTTAGCGATTAGGTGTCTCCAAGTCAACCAGAAATATCACTTTTCTAAACTAATAAGGTCGTAGAGTTCACTGTTTCATGTACCTGTTTCATTCTACCACTGCCCAATACGCGTAACACAGAAATAGCATAAGGGCGTAACACAAAGGTATACAAACGAATATATTTGTTTCTGTCTTATTGCTGAAATGTTTAAGTTCCGATTCATGTGATCGATTCATTTCTAAAAGTATTATACACAAATATTTTAAATAAAAAATGCAGGATGTAGGAAATTTGTTCTAAGGTGATTAGTTAGTACGTAAGTCCCTTCATTGGTGCCAGGAGTGACAATCCTGGATTTTGATTTGTCATCGCCGATATCGTATTGTGAAACTCAACAAGGAGCACAGTATCTGCATCACTCTATTTGTCTTGTATACAGGTTTGTGTTTATTTTTAACTACGTTCCTCTACTTTGAAAACCAAATACAAGTTTCATATAATTCCCCTACTCAAATGAGGATAACACAATACCTTAATGTTTATAAAGCATGTTTTTATATACCACTTTAAATTTATTTGGAACTAATTCTTTTTGATTTCCAAAGCTTATAGAGCTGTACCAGTGTTGCCCAGTACCCGTTGTAATATTTCCCACAAAATACTAAAAAAACATCCCAATTTTTCCGATTTTCTGTCTTTCTTCTCTTTTACTCTTCATGTGTCCTGTTCTGGGGAATTTCCCTTCACCTGACAACACTGAGCTGCATGTTATTTATTTATTTATTCTTAAGATAATCTTCAGTCAGTTTGCTGGCAGATATGAACAATTCCCTCTTGAATAAGGAATTGATGACGTTTTAAGTGTCGTGTGACTTGAAAAGACACGCGGTGAAAGCTCTATTTAAATACAGGAATAATCGATTTGCATGTAGATACTTAATAGCTTTACGCTTATAATCATGTCAAATTTTAGAGTCAATTATTCAAAGAAGGCCTACTCTGCAAAGAATCACCTCGACACTCATGGTACCGTTACTCACGAATGAGTGTTGGAGTCACTGTATTTGACGTAGGTGTCTTCACTGTAAGCGTATTCAAGAGAGGAAGTTACTGTGTCTCGTGAACAGGACACGCCGTTTACAAAAGTAAAAAGGCATGTGTAAAATTGAAGATGAATTTTTTGAATGATCTCAAATCAGTTTTTTAATACAGTTTGAGATATCAGTACTTTGGTAATCTTGCGAGAAAGCTTTACGAGAATCATTACTAACTGCGCTATGCGATACCACTGCAGTTTCCGGTTGAAGCTGTACAGGGCCAGTGGCGACTTTAAATGAAGGTGCATAGTATTGGGAAAAGATGGCTCTGGCTGTGAAGCATATGATCGGGATAATGTTTGTCTCAATGAAAATAATTAGAAACCAATATGGGAAGTTTCGGTAGCTATTAGATTTAATATCAGCACCTTCAGTTTCAAAGAATGTAAAAATTAGTGAATTTGGAACCTCACAGAAGCTGGTTTGAAAAGAATACATCTTTGATGTGAGGAACGGGAAGAAGAAATCCAGACAACAATCGAAGATTGGAATAAGGAAATAATTCGCTCGCAAAAAGATTAAAAAAAAAAAAAGACTTACGATTTATGTGGCAAGTGTAGTGGATAATATTATTATTAATAGACGGATATTAGTTTGAGGGAAGTAATTGTCAACTATGAAATCATGGGGCCTATTTTGAAGATATGGTGTTTAGTGGGGAATATAGTGTTTGTATTAGGAACCAATAGGTTTTACCAATGATTACATATTGCAGGTTTCATGC
>JAGDQP010058112.1:500-10929 GCA_022664845.1 Lepisma saccharinum
TAGTTACGTAAGTAAACAAATTTCTTGCATTGCCATTGAACGCAATTTAGTATGCGTCGATATGATTACAAGGATAATTTATCGTTGATTGCTGAGTTTTTTATTAAAAAAGGTGATACTTATATCTAAGAAGCTTAAACTGAAGTTGCTAATTATGTTATAGTTAAGGACACACACTCAAGAAGATAAATACGAGTGCTAAAACGAACCCCTTGTACCCTGTGTATAGTGGCGCAAATGATATTGTTGGTAAAGTATACAAGGTATATCAAAAATCAAGATTTGGAAAGTTAATAGTATCTTTGTACGTGTTTCATGAAAACATAAATACCGGAATATAAATTAGCTACTCACCTCAACTTATTACAGTATATTTACTGTTCATATGTCCATTCTTGCATTTTCCCTCGTGTGTGCATTAGATCTCGGTCATGTGTAAGCAAACTTACATGTATGTACTCCACAGTATTTTCTACTCTTTCAATCAGTTTCCGCTCGTCACCGAAATAATCAAAAGTTCGAAAAATATTAACAGCCATTACTTCCACAACTGATTTTCTACCTTTCTACTATTAACTTACTGTTTGTTTAGACTTGGCCCTAACCGTTGCTATGGTAACCAACCGGATGTGGCGTCAAGACTTTAATTCTCCATTAGCGAAAATAAGATAAGTTAAAATTTGAGATCTGTATGTGATGCCCCACCTTCGGTTAACTTCGTACAAGTCAATTCTAAACGTGAGTTGAATAATCGCTTCTTGGTACTTTTAGTATAAGTGATATCTTATGCCTGACAGGGAAGAAGAAAATCGTCTCCTGAAAAACTGCTTTTTGCTTATACTGTTTTTCACACGCATGCTAGAATTATAACAGGAAAATTTTTCAACAGAAACAGCTGAAAATTTCATATAGCGTGATTGTAGAAGTTATTATAATTTTATGTCATTAACTCTTTGAGAAATCATTTTCGTCATTGCTGTCATGAAAGCATCTCAAGATTGACACTTGAAAAAGATACAACAGGAACGTTTATTTGAACGACAAGAACAAGGATATCGGAAACACTTGGAACAAGACCAGGGTACAGGAAAATCTGGAGGAACTGTTACACATTGTTATTGAGGAATTAATTTACCATCACTTTCCATTTACCCATAATTCATAGAGTCGAGAAATCGTACATTTGACAAACCACGAATCCATCCGTGACGTTGGAAGTAAGCTATTTTAACGTAGTCTCTCACGGGTGTTGATGTTGGTCTCCAAAGCTCACAACCTTCTTCACCAAAATCTTTCAGAAGTATCGATGCTGTAGTGCCAACTTTCAGTGCTGCGCCTTTTATTGAGAATTTACTCGTACTGTCACATCCTGTTAACTCTGTCACATCACATCCTCACTGATTGTGGGAGGAACAAGGATAGCATGTTGTGGTACTTTTTGATCAATAATGTCTAACGGAATAGCTCTTTCAGTTTATTCAGATCCACACATCAGCCACATCTGCTTCAGGTCTGCGTACTTTCATTGACTGTGAAAATGGTATATAAGAATCACCAATACATCAATATCTGTGGCCTGACCCGCTATGCTTTAGCTACTGAAACCATCTAATTAACATGGACCAAGATCCGACCATTTGCTTGTTTGTGGTAGCACTTTAAATTGGGCACATCGTGAAAGACCCTTTTTCTTCTAGAGACACTGAAATACGTCGTTGGGGTAGGTATTTCCAAGAAAGATGACTCCTGCTTATCTCCTGATTAGTTCGTTGTTTTGAACCCATGTAACGAAGTTTTCTCACAATCGGTGGCCTGTTCCTTGTGGATGCCCACTTGCCCAGTACGATTTCATAATTATGTACTGAAAGATGTGTTTTTATCATTTGGAAATCCCGAATGGTTTAATAAAACATGAAAAATACAATAACATATCTACTTGCTAGTAGAAGACAACGAGTGTTCTTTACACCTTCGGTTTGCCCCTTCAACAACATCTAGAGAGAAAAAGAATATCATTAAAATAGACTTCATTGAACAGCATCGGAATCCATCCATTTTTCCTGACAAAGAACAAACCTCCAGTCTCCTGAACCTGATTACGAGGAAAATTTTTTCTCAGGAGTATGTAGTGATTGCAGAGTTAATATCTTGTAGTTGGGCCAAGAAACATACCCCTTATTCACGCAAAAAAACTTTTTTGATAAAATAAAATCATTGTTGGATTCAATGAAAAAGTTGCATGCAAAATCAAAGAGAAAACTTTAGCCTTCTAAAAGCGTGCAACCTGAATGTACCAATGCTCAACGATATACAGTACTGAGACAGAAAAGAGAGAGGGGCTGCCCTATTACAAAAATGATTTCATTAGAGCTCTCTCTCATACATTTTCTATCTATAGGAGTTTTTTAAAAGATGATTATAAAATTGGACATAAGTTTGAAAATAGACTGAAAGTGCTTCCAAGTTCAGAAATTGAAACTACAACATTGGTTCATTTTTTGGCTCAAGTTAGAAAAGTAAACGGAAGTGACCCGGCGACCCAGTCCGAAACTTGACCCGAATGACCCGGTCTGGGAAACAATTAACTGGGAATTTCGACGTTGTATTTTTCGTGCTCTGGGATTAACATATCTGGTAGAAACACTTGAAACTCAAGAAAATAATTAAAAATTCTGTTTTGTTCTCCGGTCTCTGGGTAACCCAGTACAAAGTTTGGCCCGTTTTAGCTCTGATTACAGGAGTTGGACAGAATAAATAATACGTGTTGTTTCTTTATGGCTTTTAGGCAACTTTCGGCTCATGCCGGGATGGGGGTTGAAAATGAATGCGGGAGGAAAGTCGACCAGGTCCTAGTTCGAAGGTACCACCCAGCATTATCCTGGTGAGTGAAGAAAATCCTTGGTAAAAGCTCAGCCAGAATGGCCGGCCGCTGGAATCCATCCCAGGAGCTTCCGAATATGAATGCATCACTCTATATCAGTTGAGCTAGCAACTGATCAACTAATACACGTTGTGTGAAACGCACTAAGAAAATACCTTTTCTCCCTATGAATATGTAATTTAAGAATATATGAGATTTACAAACAATAATATATGGATGTACACAATAATATAACAACATTTCCGTATTAGAATGAAAAAATAAATTACATACTCATGGAATTTTAAACCAGGTATGTAGTAATTTGTAACTACATACACGATGAAGATTTTGTGTCTTTTTCAAGCAGTGTAAATCTTAAACGGTAGTGAGGGCAAATTAGATCATGTGCAGACCTTTATCAATGAATTGTTTCAAAATGTTGAAATAATAGACCCTAACCATCAGGCTAGAGTTTTCTAGAATGGTTTATTCCGATAATAATAATAAAAAAAAAACTGATGTGCTCTCTAATCATTTCGTACGTAATAGATAACATGCTTAAGTGTAGATGCTTCATAAATAGAAATTTGCTAACAACTATTCTCATTAGTCATTACCGTTGATAACCGGCATTTTATGAATTATGATTTTTGATAGTTTTCTTTATCAACGTAGTGAGCGGTTTCTGAACCTGAAAGTAAAGGTACAGCTCTGTTACATTAAGATATCACAGTAAATCTAAGAAGGGTCATACGAATGCTGGTTAAAGTTTAATTCAAGTGTGCTCGTATCGTTTGGAGTATCAGTTTGAAGCCACACATGTCAATTTGCTCCACTCCCCCGCCACTAATCCAAAGTGAAAACGTAAGCTAAAATGGTAGCAAATAGCAGGGTATTAGTCATATTATCAGTGACTCGATGGTTTGTGGCAGTCTCCTCTTGTTTCATCGTGACTGTCATTGTATGTTTGTCGAGGCATGGAGAGGAGCAACGGAGGCTTGTCAATTAATTCACATATTTTACACTACTTTTATCATATTGGGTGCTCTGTACATTGGTTGTTTCCCAGGTTTGTAAGCCAGTGACGTGTATCCTTTTAGTCTCGATATTTTTCTACTGTGTACATTCCCTTAAATCCTCTCCGCAGATATTTATCAGTTATCATTATTACCATTAGACATGAAGATTAGGTGAAGTCAGGAAAATTAGTCGAGAGAGGCTTAGAAACTGCCAAATAATCTGTTTCATTTCTTTTAACAAAAATTTGTAAATATGTTATCGATTTGCTTTATCTTTGAGCGAAGAATAAATGGATATTATGACAATACGGCCTTGTTTCCATCTTGGATAAAGAAATACACAGCTTTCTGACAAGACTGATGTGTTTTAATAATAAAAAGAAACTAAAATGTAATAGTTTCGGAAGTATAGCACCTCCTTCTTCAGACTTCACATTACAACTCCTGAAGTGTGAAGTCTGAAGAAGGTGGTATATTTCCGAAACTGTTACATTTTAGTTTCTTTTTATTATTAAAATATATCAGCCTTGTCAGAAAGTTGTGTTTTTCCTTCATTGAAGAATAGATTCTTAACATTTGTACCTTAAAGTACCGTTTGAATCTTATAGTACTGTTTGGAAGAGGAATATTTTAAATATATATTGTACAACACTGAAGTACAAATATGATACATCTTAAGTTAGATGGACACGTGGTAACGTATGACAGTAATATTTAAGCTTTCCTTACAAGGGATTGTACATATATGTTTTTGAAAAGTTGGAAATTGATTTTATGTGCACTAGGTAGTAAAAGATCACTGCTCGTATAAGATATTGCTTGCTATTTAAACGAAAGAAGCAAGAAGTTGGAGGTGGCGTCTCTTAAAGACAAGCAGTGCACATCATATTTTATAATCTAGAGCCGTTCTTTATCCCCTTGTGTTTAACTCTCCCTTTTAGGGCGGAACAGAAGACCTAGCAGGTAATCGATGTAACTTTGCCATCCATCACCGAGCGAGCGACTTGAGCAACTATTAACTCAGGGACACGACACCGGGGCGCAGTTCTTATCCTTCGTTGAGTTATAACACCATCACTATACCTCTACCTCAAACAGCTATTATCCAGTTATCTGTCTGAGAGAGGATGTAACCCAGCGTTCACGAACGGAGCATCGTCATACAATTCCTCTTCATTTCTCTCGCATCTCCACTCGTCTATTAGGAACATGCCAAGTTCTCTTAAATACTGCCGAAATTACTCAGTCAGGCTGTATAAAATCGCATCCATCAACCGCTTTTTGTTTTCTGCTCTCATTACTCAAAGCACCTCGCTGAATGTCAGTGTAGATCAGACGACTGATTATGAGATGGAAGCATTCTCGATTAACTTCTAAAACTTCGTCTAGGAGTGTTAGAAAATACTTTTCGTATGACTTCCTTTTTTAATATAAAAATTTAGATCTTTTGTCAGTACTATAGGGTACTTTTAACAGTTCTGCACCGTTGTTGATCAGCTTACAAGTAAACCCAATGCACAAGTAATGAGCACCGGATAGGTGGTCCTCAATACTCATTACTTGTGCATTGGGTTTTTCATTTATTGCACTATTTCAAGAATTACAGTGTATTTTCAGACTTTTCAACCAACTATGCTTACTTATATAACATTATCTCTTTCAAAAATATATTTATGGCAAAAAATACTTCACCAATGTATTTCTGGTAAAATTCTAGCCCAAATTGTATGATACATGACCCTATTCCTATTTTTTAAAAATCGAGCAAGATTCAAGATGGTGACCATGACAAATGTACACTCTAAAAGATGCGCATTGACCCGGTATCCATTCATGTAAGATTCGTTTTCCATTATTTCAAGCATTTTACAAATAAATGTGTATTCTCTGACTTAGATCACACTTAAATACTATAAATACTTATTCTTTTGAATCAAACTTTTGGTCACAGCGCCTGTCTTTATGGGCGAAAGCACTTTTAATCATGCTTTCTGGTGATTTTCTGATATACCGCACTCCTCAACCAAGTTTGGTTGAAAAAACAGTTTGAAACATCGATAGGTTTACTTGTTAGTGATTGGATGGGGAAATCGTTTAATTATTTCCGTATATAATATTTATTTTGTTTCCTATTCAACTTGCAAATGTTTGATGAAACTATGTCGATATAAGATCTTTCCGAAAGCATTGTATCTATTTCCTTCTTCATTAGTATGTTATGAAACTTATGGTTATGAAGAAAGTTTATTCGTTGTTTGTTTAGGGTGAATTAATTCAATTTTCACATTACGATAGTGTATGTACAGATGGCACGTGTCATATTAGGGGCGACGTCATCTCCATCTGATGGGAGACATTATCGGTTAGTGTTGTCCGTATTTGGTAGGCTCTGGCCTTTACTTTTCTCTTTTATGACTGCTAGAAGAGTTCTCACCGGAGTACGTCATTCCTCAGACATGAGACGGGATTAGGCCATGTTGTCTCTCTTACCTAACTAACTAACTCTATGGCTTATGGAACTCGCAAGTTCATCGCCGCAGTAACAAACGTTTGCCATTGGATTCTGTCCTGGGCAATATTAAGCCAGTTTTCATCACGAACGCCTACTTCTCGAAGATCTCTTCTAATATTGTCCTCCCAACGACGTTTTGGTCTTCACAATGGCGGCCTTCCAACCAGGATAGATATTGCGCTCATGCCATGTGGTCTTTGTGGTGGAGAAACACTATGTACGTGTGTTTGCGTTCTCCCACTTTCTCCATTCCACCAATTCATCCCACCATCATCAATTTGGTCTGAGCCAAAGTTCCCTAAAGACCTTCAATTAAATTTAAATAGATGAAGGAACATTTCACCATGTTTAAACATTTTTCTTTAGTATGTTTTCTAAATGGAATTCAGATGTTACATAGTGACATCAGTAATGCATTTTTTTATTTTATTTTTTTATTTTTATTTTAATTTACAATGGTAGGACCATAGGTGTCAGGTGTTATCTGTCTTGCTTATTAGATATCACTTAGAATTATGGCACACGTAGTACACTATCGGCCTTTCCAGTGGCTGGAATACTCTTGTATGAAGTTTCTGAATTCACACCTTTGGGCCTCTGTCATCCGTCGTTTGCGAATATATGGCACATTCGAATTCCATTCAAAAGCATTCTAATAGATGATGCTTTGGTGCCCCTGCACAACCATTCATCAATTTCATTCGATCTAGTTGGTGAACTTCCAGGGATTAGGACTCTTCGAATACACTATAGCAGTGATAATAGCGATTTTTAGGAGAATATTTAATTAGTTATACTTTTTTAAGGCTGTGACACTTTCTCAGTTTTTTTAGCGCGTCTAACAGGATGTATTTTTCTTTTCAGTCTCTTGACCCCAGTGATGGAGCAGACGTCGCTCAGCAACACTGGGTAAGTATATGCTATGTATCTATCCCCTGTGATGTATACCTTGTATTTTGAATTGGGGGAATCCAGGCCATATGCTCACCACGTGTTGAAGCGAAGGTTGTTGGCTTTGATCCAATGGGTGGGGAATAGCAAAGATGTCAGCAGTACTGTAAACTTAGTGTAGATATGTCCGTTGTGTTATTAACACATTTGCTGATGTTAATGTCACGTAAGATTAAGATTTTATTATTATTATTTAACTTAAGCATTGCGAGGAACACATGGTAGATAATTGCGGCGTCTTCTTTTTTGCTTTCGTTCTGTTTGTTGCACCTGCTACACATGGGTATGATTGACAGACTCTGTGTAAGTTTGTTCGACGAGATCGTATTTTGATGGTACAGCCTACCTTCCAGAATACATTTTATGTTGACACGAATATAGTACGTTTAATGTGTATCATTTGTCTTAAATACAGCGAAATGAGTCTTCTGGTACACGAGCGATTATACTAATAGTTGTCTTTGTTCGTTCAGGTCTTGTGTGGGTGTACGGTAACTAATGTTTGTAGGACACTCAAAGAGAATACGACTTTTGGGATTGTTTTCTAAAGTTCTCATGATAAGAAAAATAAACTCAAGTTGAAGAAAGACTTTCCTTCAACGCAAGAAACCTCAGAAAAATATTTTCGAAAATGTGTGAACTAAGAAATAACAAAATGTGTAATTTTTCAGAAATGGAAGTTGAACGTTAAAAATTAAAAATAAATTAATTTAATTTAAAAAATCTAAAATATGTTCATTTGCACTTTACAGTATCTCTTATAATATGCCAGCTAGTGTGGTCCGTTTAATTTTACCACTCCAAAGGGCTGAAATCCAAATTTCGTCCGCAAAGATAATGGCAATGCAGAAAATAGGTGGTGTAGAACGCCACAAACAAGTTAAATATGTTTCGGACAAGATAGAATAGTGACATTTGGACCCTTCTCCGCTTTCCCTCTTCTTCGTTGTGGAATATAATTACCATCGGTATTTTGAAGACAAGGATAGTAAACAAATTTAACCTAATTTCTGCTATTGGCATCAAAATAATCGTAACGGGCACCATTTTTCGGCATTCTCAGAGAATGACCCAGAATTGTCAGATTGGGATTATAGCCATCATTACAAAACCAAGTATTTTAACAGTGGGATTCTCCAGAAGTAGAGATAGGAAATTCCGTAAAATGACCAAGATGCCAAAATTGAACAGAGGGATGAATTTATGGAGTAGACAGTATCGACAAAGTGCATCATTAGTATGAGCAGGGCTGGATTTACCACTAGGCCCGGGCCTAGGGGCGCACTTTGGACGAAAATTTAGTAAACAAGACAAAAATTTCAAAGTTGAATAATAATAATAATAATACCGTAAGAATAAGAATACTTTAATTTAGAATGAACGTTCTCGAAGTAATGATTTATTTAGCGAGTTTATTCGCTTTAATTATTTGTAGTTAAAGTTGAGTGGAATTACCTATTTGCAACATAGCACGAAACAGTCTGGCGCTGCTGTACTGACTTACACCTCAAGTTAGTTACAAATATAAAAATTATATTTTAAAAAACAAAATCATTGAAGTACACACTTCAAATAGTTTTGCAGTCTACTCTATTACCAACTTCTTTGTTCAATGAAAAGCGCAACAATCCTAGTAAAAACTCTGGGAACACTACCTTTATTCCTGTCTGGGACAAAAATATAAATATTCTCGCAGGAACTTGGCGAACTCGCCCTAGAATTATAGGGAAATTTAACATTCGTAAACACAAAAATAGCTAAGAACCCTTGAGGGTTGCTCAACTCCTTATTAAACAAATTATTCAATTACTTACTCTATGGCTCACGGAACACACAAGTTGATCGCCGCAGTAACAAACGTTTGTCATAGAATTCTATTCTGGGCAAGATCAAGCCAAAACTTATAAAATAAATATTGTTCAAAAAGATTTTTTTAAAAAAGAGTTCACTCTGCCTGAAACAAATAGTAAACGGTGAAGAAAAAACAACCTTACAAATTTGTGTAAGAAACTCTCTAAAAAAAACATTAAGCCCCTTAGGAATGACTAATAACTAACAAGCTAGTACAACATGTGTGATGTACATAAAGCTTCAAACACTCGAAGCTAAACATAGCAGCAGCATATTGCTGCAAAAGCATACAGATTTTACCAAACAAACAGCTTAGTGCCCAAAACTTAATAAAAATATGTATTACAAAAAATGAAACAAGGAAAATGCCCTAAACTTTTACCTACAAACACGGAGAAAACAAATACTCTCCTAATGAAATCTCTGTAAGGAAACTCAGTCATTCCACATATATGACGGCAAAGCCCGTTCAAGAGAACATAATACTCACATATGGATTCAGAAACAAACGGAAAGATCCAAATAACAAAGATATGAAAGAAAACTTCTCTCGATTAATTGACATAATATTCGACCTTTTTGAGAGACAGATGAACAAACGCCACACTTTGAAATCCAAAATAAAGTGCCTGGAAGCACCTCAACCTACATAATAACATGTAAAAGCTAGCAGTTACTTGCTACTAGGGGTTGAGAACTACTCATGAAACCTGGAGCCCTTTTCAGCTTGAAAAGCTACATAAATGGCTCCCACTGAATATGCCACACATAGCAGCCCAAATATTAGACTTTCTGGCACCTACGCACAAGTTAAAGGAAGTGCCTATTGAATTCCAGGAATTCGGGCTTCGATCCCTAATGATCACAAAATAATAAGAACCCAAACTGTATAGGTGGACTGCGATGGCTCCCAGGTTCTGGGCTTCAAACCCCATTGCAAGAATTATATCAGTTTTGATATTTTTTCATAGGCCTTTAATTTCCCAAAGTATAATTGCATGTATTCCAACAGGAGATACAATAACGAATGGGCATATGCAAGTGTACACAACTTCAAGATTATCCCACAAATTCCAAATTCCGTTTTCTGTATATGCTCAAAGGAACTCCCTTCTCGGACCTGGGAGAGCTTCATGTTTGAATATTCCCCTATTACGGACGAAGATTTAAAACTATTTTCTTTTATTATTGAACTAGTGCATATTGTGAAACTAAAACTAAACATTTCCTATA